>JAAAKG020165135.1:26911-54948 GCA_010014905.2 Druon quercuslanigerum
TGCTTGTAATGGTGCACTAACTATTCTAAAATTTATCAAAGGTCTTTAACGTCTAAAAAATAATAAAGGAAGAAAATAAACAACAAAAATTTAGGGTATGCCTACAAAAATGCTTGTAATGGTGCACTAACTATTCTAAAATTTATCAAAGGTCTTTAACGTCTAAAAAATAATAAAGGAAGAAAATGAACAACAAAAATGCCGCTTAAACTATTTTTTATGAGCTTATTTCGTGTTAAAAATTCCCAACTTTTCGGAAACATACTGTTTCTATATTCAGGGAAATCATTTTTTTTTAAATCTAAAAAAAAGTACGCTAATGATCTTACTTGACGTATATGCAGTCAAACAATTTATTGCAAGTATTATCGTTACCATATTTCAAATTTCAGAAATAATCAAGATTTATGTAGTGTAGATATTTGAAACGATTTTTAACAAATGTATAACTGATTTAAAGAAAAATTAAAAATTGTAAAAAGCAGTTTTATTATTGGAGCACGATGGAATAGCATCCTGCTACCGTAAGATAACTCCAAAAATAAAAGCTAAGGAGAATGAACTTACTTTACATACAGTAGAAAGGAAGAAAGGGACGCTAATTTTCAAAATTAATATAAAATATGATCTAGGCCATCCTAATGAATCTTAAAATTTCATTATTGAATTCTTTTCAGTAAACATGCATCACAAATTTGTTAAATGTATATTTTTTTTTAATTTCTTGCAAGTTTAATACTGAAAGAAATTTATTTTTCTAGTTACTACTTCCTGAAATGACTCTTCAACAACATCATCTGTT
Source organism: Druon quercuslanigerum (assembly GCA_010014905.2). Classification (NCBI taxonomy): domain Eukaryota; kingdom Metazoa; phylum Arthropoda; class Insecta; order Hymenoptera; family Cynipidae; genus Druon; species Druon quercuslanigerum. Next base: position 27,714 of record JAAAKG020165135.1, read on the forward strand.
AAATTCAATCTAAAAATTGGCGGCCTTTTCTTTTACGACGCTACTGATATGTGATCTTAACTCAGAATTAACTTGAACTCCTGGACTCAAAAAAAATGTATGAGGTTTTTGACCTCGAGACCCAGAAAAAGATTTTCTTTTGTGTGGCTCTGTAATTTTTGGACGAAACTTGGAACCAACGTACGATAGGATGCGTATTTTTGGTTTAAATCGTAAAAAACAACACAAAAAATAATCACATTAAATTTATGGGAAGAGGACGCAAGTTGATGTTGACAAATAAAATTTGTACTTTATTTTGGAATATGTGAATAAGCTGCTTCAGGCCAAAGTACATAAATAAATTTAATATAAATTTATGTTAATGATGATAAAACTATTGTGGAAAAGTTTACAGGAGACAATCGAGTGTCAAGCACGAGATACTTGATGAGAATGTGTCAATTAAAGAAGAAGGAGCTTTAACAAAAAAAAATTCACAATTAGCCAATTACGATTGTCGAATGCTTTGAACTTTATTTTGAAAGGTCTGTGCATAAATGTGGAAAAGTACAAAGACCGAGCGAGCAGATTTTTTTGTATGTTACTGATACTTACAACTGCACTTTCATGTGAAATCATAGTTTTCTAATAATTATAAAATATACCTGATTTTTTTTACTTTAATTAGTTAGAAGTTTGCAACTATACAAAATTTAGCAAGAGAACGCAAAGTTTTAACATTTTTAAATTTATTTGCATAATGATAGAAGGGTATTTTGGTTTCATTGGGTTCAATTGATGAGAAAAATTTCATTTTTTGTCCTCTAAACTTGAAAATTTAGCAAAGAGACATTAAAATTGATATTATTATTGATGCTACTTTAGTAGCAAAAAATAATTCTGATAATAGTAATTGTTTATAATCATAGATTTGACATACTATTTTACATCCATGAACGTTATGATTGATGTTCTAACATATTTATTATGAAAAATGATATTAATTTATTCTTTACGTACCCAGAGAATTAAGAATAACATCCAAAAATAAGAACAGAGTGTAAAAGGTCCTCATTTTTTACAAATTAGGAAAAATTGATTCATGCAGAATTTTAAGGTTAGAGTAACTAATTTAGGTTCCAGTGTTTTAAGTACATATACTTGGTGATGTGGAAAATTTTACTTAGTATCACATTATTCAATTAAAAGCACATAGATTTTTTAATGCGTATAATTATTTTACCTTGAGGAACTCAAATAATTTTTGTGTAAATTAAAAGAATGTGTTTGCATTATTCTACCTTGAAAAGCACAAAGACTTTCATAAATCTAATGGTTATGAGTAAAGAAAATTTATCAATAAAATAAAATAAAAATTTGCTAAAAACATCAACTGCTTGGATGATATTCCCCGGGAGATTACAATAAAATGCCATTTCTTATAAAAAGAATACAGTTTTTTCTATAATCATAATAAATGTTATTGTCAACAAAAATTGATAGACGCATATGTGAAGAAAGATAAAAAGGAAAACTATTTAATGATGTAAAAGAAAATTGTTCGGCTACACCTTTTAGGATAAATAAAATGAAATCATGATATGGAATACAATTTTTACTTTATTTTGTAATAACTGAATAAGTAATCCCGTTTCGAGGTACAGGAATTAATAAAACATAGATTTAATGCAGAAATTTAAAATTTAGAACAAACTTAAATCGAGCGCAAGGTCGCTTATTAGAATGTATTGTGTCAAGACGAAGGAGCTTTATAAAAAGAAATTCGGAGTTACAAACTTACAGCTGTCAATGTTTTGACCTTGAATTTTAAAACTTCTGTTCAAACATACGTATGCGGAGCCCGCGATAAGGATGTTTCCGTAGCGCGGACACATTTTTGAAATCAAATTAATGACGCAAAGAAATGCAGCCTACACGCGTACTATTTGAAAGCTCTTTGTTAATAGAGCACGACCGCCCAATGGAGTATCTTCGATTTCTTCTGTAGTCAATGCATCAACCTTTCCGGTGTACATGTTTATTTTCGCCCGCTTTTCTACTAACTGATGACGTGTATATATTCCACGAAGAGTCCCATTTTTTTGGTTTTTTCCAATATTGCATAGATATCACCATTGGAAGATGATAATACAACTTGTTCTTCTGTTGGGATAGGCTTACGGACGTTGTTTATTGCTCTGAATTGAACTGATGGATTATCAGGAGGCAAAGTGTATCTTCGTAATTCGAATAACTGATTTGGATGCTTATGGGGAATAAGTCGTACAAATCTTAGTTCTTCAACTTTGAATCCAAGTGTGAGTGAAGAAGGATGCCCTGTAGGAGACCTCGACCTGGAACGAAGAGGTGGCTCGGCAGTAGGAGCTGATCCGTCCTCTTCTTGAGAACGAGGTCTAGCAAGAGAAAAATTCGTTTCTAAAGGAGATTCTGTAACAAGAGGAATAAGATCACAGATTTTTAAAAGTACACAATTGCATGTTGGTAAATACAATGCATTTTGAATATGGTTTTCATTCTAAATGTACGGTCGTTTTAGTTTTAAATGTACACTAGAACGTCAAAGATATGAGAAGTTCGTGAGTCAGGAACTTCAGAGATACGAGCGTGAAAGTAGCTCCCGGCTCCTGCGACGTGTCCATTTCGGGAGTAATGCATGAGAACACACACAGGCCTGCAAGGCGCACGTGCAAGTCGAGTCCAAGGCAGCGTGTACTCTTGCGGGCCAGTGTCTCAAGTTGGGCGGCGGTAGAGGGAAAAAATTCCGCTCGCTCCTTTGGCATCGGTACACTCGCGTTCCTGGATTCTCGTTTCTTTGGTACTCGTATCCATGGATTTCGAGTGTTCTCACAGTTGTAAACTGTTTGCAATGTTTTTGTGCACACGTATACGTCATAGGAACCATTTTAGGTTCTTATTTGAATTAATTTATGTGTATTTGCACATTCGCTATTGACAAGCACATTTGATAAGGAGATGATCAGAGTTTGGATTGCTCTTGCATCTCATAAATTGATCTTAAATTAGAAAAGGTCGATTTTCTAAAAATATGAAAAAGAGGTACTTGTTATTATGTTTTTGTATATTAAAGTTGAGTCACCTTTTGAGGAATATTGAATGAATAATTTTAATTGAATAAAATTCAGTTTTGACACCTCCAATTCTCTTGCATTATGAAGGGAAGGTGCCCCCAAAAATGAATTTTTAAGAATAATAATCCAACCGGATTCCAATGGATTTCGTAATCCCTTATTTTTCATTTCATTACTTTGATCACAATTCTATTGCATGTGTGCTCAAAGGTAAAAGTTGTGTCACTAATTAGATAAAATCTTGAAGTAGGCAAATCAAAAAATTAGTTCAATGGAAAAAGCTTTATCTATCTTTGGTGGTCTTAATAGAGTTCGTTCAGAACCAAAAACTGGTTTTTTGGCTCTGAAATATTTTTGTTGTATCGGTCTAGTATGTAGTTAACAAATTAGATGGAGGCGCTTACTACAGTAGTCGCGATTATTTTTTTTATATTATACAGAAATATCTAAGGATACGGCATGCTTTAACAGAAAAACAGTTTTAAAAAATGTGCTCAAAGCAAACACATTTTAAACCTGGTTTTTATTTAACACTCCTGTTATTAATTTTTATTTGTAGTAGGATTACCTTGATGATTTGCAGGTTGACTTTTTATGCCAAAATTTGTCAGAAAGTCTCTTTCTTTGAGCTGCACACATGACGATAACTCTGTGAAAAGATAAAAAATATTTATAAATTGAAAATTTACAAAACTTATCAAAAATAATAAAAACTCAATTCGATTATTCTATTTAATTTTCAATAAGTCGATTACAGTCTATAAATAATTCGCAGGAGTGAATCGTCGCCAAGAGAATAAAAAAATGCTTACGAAGACTTTCAAACTTTCAGAGAAATTTGTAGGGTTAGCAATAATTTCAAGGAATTTCAAGAAATTGTAGAAGATTCGTGGGACGTTATAGGATCTCCTAGTTTCCTAGTTTGTATAGGTTCCTAGTAAAAGCAAAAAATGTGTTCTTTGGAAAAAGAAGCTTTTAAAACTGGGTTCTTTTTGAGGTCCAAATAGAGTCTCCATCAGAGCAGCCTCTTTGAAATCAAAAAATGGCTCTAACGCAAACCTCAGTTTTGTCTTGAATAAAACGGTCCTTTGTAGTTTGTCTGTTTTTTACATTAATTTCTACAATATTTTTTATAATTAATTTCAAAGCTGATTATCCTATGTTTGTTTTCTATGTAATGATTGATTGATTCTGCAGGAGAACAATTATTTAGAGACACTTGCTAAAGTGTTTCTGATTATTTTTTCCATTCTAAAGAAATATCCTATGAAACAGTATGATTCCTTTATAAATTTTAATTTTGATCAGGGTTACCTTCATGATTCACATGTGTACTTTTCACCCCAAAATTTGCTAGAAAGTCTCTTTCTTTTGGCGGCATACCTGAAGATATCTCTGTAACAAGACAAAAGTATTTATAATTTGAAAATGTTAAAAATCTATCAAAAATATTAAGTAGATATAAGTTTAATTATCATTGCGAAAACCATGGAAAACCCATTAATGCTTTTCAAATTTATCTCGGAATATACAAGAAATGTTGAAAAATTTTTGAGACAAAAGTTATAAATTCATTGGGAATATAAATTTAACTGGTACGAAAAAAATGGATGCAATATTAAACATGTATTTTAACAAGGTCTACAACTATTGATAAACGAGAAGAAATAAGATTTATTTGGCTTATTTGTGGTTTTCACCATAGAAATCGAACTTGAAAATTCGGCCAAAGAAAAAATAAATCATCTGAGGTATAATATTTGTAATTTAATATCAACAGTGTACTAATTAAGATTAGTATGCCTGTTTAAAATATTTATTTATTAATTATAAGTAGCAAAAATGAAATAAAAAGTATATAAAGATAAAGATGTTCTAAGATACTCACTATAAAAAATATAAAGAAATGGTATTAATTTATTGTTTGCATACCAATATAATTAAGAATAACCTCCAGGGTTATGACGAAATTATAAACATTCTTCATTTTCACAAAAAGCAAAACTGATGCACCCTATAATTTTTCTTCATTATATACTGTTATAAGATATTTGTGATTTTCCCTATATTTATTCATTGATAAACTCTTGCACGTGTATAATTATTTTACCTTGAGATACTCAGCTAATTTTTGCTGAATGTGAGACTGTATATTTATGTTATTTAACCCTGAGAAGCTTAGAGCCTGAAATGGTGTGTAAAGTGTGAATTAGAAATCACTCTTTATTCAATATTATTCAGGCAATATTTTTCTGTAATTAAAATTCCATGTGGATTTTAAATACGAAAGAAATATTTTTGTCATTTCTTGTCAGCAGAATTTTTTGTATAGAATGTTTCATTAAAGAAAGAAAACTAATCTATAAAACAATACCTTTTTATCCTAGAAATATTATTTCTAACCACGAAAAAGCCGCTTTTTTGTAAACAACCCAAAAAACTCACAACATCTGTCACCCGGGTACCTGGGTACCCCGCCTACGAAATTGTTGTTAAAAGTCCACTGTAACTTGAAATAACTGTGTGTATTCAATCAATATTTAATTATTAATATTCTTAGAAGTTATTCCTACCTGAATATCACAACTTATTTGTATTACTTATATGTATTTATGGCAGTACTGGAAGAGGTATAATACGTGCGCAGCTACATCGTAAATTTCTTGTTTCTGAGAAGGCCAAGTGTCTTGAACATGAAAGGGAAAAATACGGTTCTATATTTTTCTTCTGTTATATCTGAAGAAAATTCGAGAATAATTTTGAAACGCGTATTCACAGGTGTTTGGAGCAGTAGAGTTGTGATGATTAGGGTAACAGAAATCAGCTAGCAGGAAAAAGTGGGGATAGGAGAGCACCAATCGGATACCGATTGGTGCAGCTTTACTCCCACTTTTTTTGCTAGCTGCGACATTTGTTATCGGAAATCCCTATCCTAGCATGATCCCCGTGTGCTATAGTTTAGTTTCTATCGATCGCTCAAAGAAGCAAGACGTACATTGGTACAGTCACTGCCAGAGATTTTGGATATGTGTATATTGGATTCATAATATATATGTTGCTTATATTTTCTCGCTTAATACAATATTATTTTGTCTAGTGCGCTTCTAAATTTAGCATTATATTTGTGGTGAGCCGAAGCACAAAACGGAAAGATGCAGGAATTGTTGATGAATAGTAATGCTCTGCCAGCAGATAACGCTGAAGCATCGGATAATGAAGAATATCCTGGTGACTACTCCGAGATTAATGGCGGAAATTAAGAAGACGATGACGACGAAAGAGAGGCTGAGGAGCAGAGTGACAAAAAAGTGGCTTTAGGTTTTTCAGCCAGTACTTTGATGGCTTTTGTGGCAATAGACAAAACCATTTGGAGTGAAATTCCGCCGCGAGATTGTCGAACTCCAGCTAAAAACATCGTTCGACAGAGAGCTGGACCACACAAAGAAACAAAAATTTTATCGATGTCTAAGACTTTCAAGAAGTTCATTATATTGGAATTGGTTGACATTGTCGTTCGGTGCACGAATAAAAAAGCGGAAACCAAGTATCAAGATTACTACAGCAATCAACCGCAGAATGAGCCACTTGTTTAGAAGAAAGTCACAGTAAGTGAATTGTACGCTTTTTTTGGTGTTTTGATATGTGCTGGTGCAAATAATTCCAACACAGACGGCATTGATGAAATGTGGAGAAAAAAACTCGAACGCCAAGAACGTGCTGCTAATGACAAAGTTGCTCCGATTTCTGACATTTGGAACATGCTGAATGCAAATCTATCAGTGATGTACATACCAACGTTGCAATGACTATCGACGAGCCTGCTAAATACGGTCCAAAAGTATTTTTGTTGTGCGACGCAGAAACGCGTATCCACTAAAAGAAATTTTCTACACTGGTAAACAAAGGAATACTCGAGAAGTGAATCAAGGAGAACGAGCTGTAAAAGAGCTAGTCACCGCTTACATATGACCTGGCTGAAATATCAGCATGAACAAATTTTCACGACCTTACCGTTGAAGGCAACTATCATCGGCAAATTGAAAAAAATTAGACCTGCATTCCTCAAGAAATGAAACTATCAAATTCCAGAACGATTTTATCATCTCTTTTCGGAATAAGGTCACCATCTGCTCGTACGTCCCAAAAAAAAGTAATGCTGTGATTCTTCTGAGTATGATGCACAACAGCGCTAAGATTTCTGATGCACCTCACCAGAAACCAGAAACGATTTTGTTTTACCACAAAACCAAAGCCGTTGTTGACACCATGGATCAGATGTACATAAGATATTCCACCCAACGGTGAACATGCAGATGGCCTCTAGCTTTCTTTTACAACATTTTCGTCATCGCCGGCGTTGCTTAGTGTAAAACGTATTACAACAAAAATAACGTGTTTCTAAAGAAAAGTAACAGATGCAGATTTTTCCTACGCCAGCCCTCGCAAAAACTTGCTATGCCAATTATAGAGGAGCGATTCTCTAACCAGCAAGTTATGCGAAACTGCGGAACGAAACTCGCTATCAAAAGTTATTTTGAAAGACCAGTAGCAGAGGTGGCAATTAAAACTGGTAATTAATTTTATTCTATGTGTTTTTCTAAACAATATTTTTGTATTATTCTGCAAAAAATGAAAACTCCATGATTTTTGTTCAACGATTACATCGCAAAGTGTAATTTTTATTGATATTATTATAGAGAATACATTTCTTCAATAAACTATAAAAATTGTATATAGTTTATGCAGTGTTTGTGTTAAGAATTGTGTTTTATACATGTTGCACTCTAAACCTCGTCACGACTGGATTACAGCCGCCTAATGGAGTTTCGGCGATTTCCTGTGGAGTCAATCCATCAACCTTGCCGGTGTATATATTTACTTTCACTCGCTTTTGCCTACAGTTAAGAGGTTTATATATTCCACGAAGAAGCACCTTTCTTCTTGTTTTTTCCAGTATTGCATATATGTCACCATTCGGCGTAAGTAATACTATTTGTTCTTCGGCTGGTAAGGGCTTACGGACATTATTAAACATTCTTAAATTAATTTCCGGTATCTCAGGAGGAAAAGCGTATCTTCGAAGTTCGAAGACTTTATTTGGATTCCTCTCTGGAATAAGTCGAATAAGTCTTAAATCTTCAAGCTTAAATCCAAGTATTCTAGAAGCAGATTGCCGAGGTGCAGGGGACCTGGACCTAGCACGAAATGGTTGATCCGTAGGAGGAGGTGACCCTGCAGAAGAATGAGGTTGCGCAAGAGAGATATTTCTTTCATGAGATTCAGAACTGACAAGAGGAAGAGACCTTTCTAGGGATAGTGGTCTGGCAAAAGGATGCGTCCTTTCTGGTGATTCTGGTGAATGTGGTTTGGGGAGAGGAAGAGCGCTTTCTGGAGACTGTCGGCTGGCAAGAGGAAGAGTCCGTTCTGAAGGACCTTCTGTAACAAGAAGCATGGTATCAGAATCGTACATAGATATAAAGGGTTTTGAAAAAGTTCCGGGATGGCTGAATATTTCTCAGTTAACTTATTTTCGAAAAAAACGCCATTCATGGAGTAACTGTCAACAGGGAATTCACTGGTAATCTTGGTTTCGACATTAGGCACGACCTTTCTTGTGCCCTTCAAGGTCATTTCAAGTTTAATATAAAAAAAATATTGTATAAACACCTTTATTTGTGGATGGTAATCGAAAAAGCGAAAAATTTCACGTTTAGAAATGTAATGAGTTCATATGTCATATCTGTATATCTGAAGAGTAAAAATCTTTGGAAATGTAGAATGCATTAGTGAAATTCTGTTTTGTCATCCTTTTTTAGTTGAAGATCTCTCACTTTCACGAAATAGAAGTACTTGTCTAAAATTTGAGGTTAGAGTGCCATCGTCGTCGTCCGTTGACAAAAGAATTAAAAATGATTATTATAGTCTTCGAAAATGATGCTAAATAAAAAACCTTTCTAGTTTTAGAGTTGAAGAAAGTTTTAATCTGTTTCCTAATTATCTCTTATTTTATCAATTTTTATTTTTATTAGGATTACCTTTATGATTCGTAGGTTCACTTGTCGTCCCGAAATTTGTCAGAAAGTCCCTTTCCTTGATCGGCTTACCTGATGATATCTCTGTGAAAAGAAAAAAATTATTTATTAATTAGAAATGTAAAAATGTATTAGAAATAGAAGGAACGTAATTCGTACCAACAGAACTGAGAATAACGTCGACAGTTAACATCAGAGTATAAAAAATCCTCATTCTTTCAGATAGTAGGAAAATTAATTAATCTCGAATTTTGAGAGCAGAGTAACTAATTAACATTCTGATGTTTTGTGTATATATACTGTTCTGATTTATTTGTGTTTTCCCCTTACCGATTAATTATTTTACCTTGAGAAACTCAGATAGTTTCGCTTGAAGTGAAAATAGGTATCAATTTTATTCTACCTTGAAAAGCTCAAAGGCTTTAAGAATGTACAAAGAGCGAATATAAGATCATTCTTTAACAAATATTGTTCAGGTAAAAAATATTAATAATATGTTACGTATACTTTCAAAAAACTGAAGAAATATTGCTTTTGCATTCCTTATCAGCAGATTTTTTTCTACAAAAAAAATTTATAAACAAACGAATAAAATAATGTATCGAACAATATCTTTTTAGCATAGATTTATCATGTCTAAAAACTTGTCTAGTTCATATATGCAAAGAAAATAATCAATAAATTTCTAAATAGAGAAATCAAAATTAGAGGGATCATTATTGATCATTCTTTTCTAGAAAATCACAGAAAAATTACAATTTTTGGTGGCGTTGTGGTTGTTTAAATTTACGATATAAAAGAACACATAAAATACTTAATTCTAAGATAGTGACAATTATGTCTACATTCATAAATTTACGCAGGATACACTGGAATGTTTAATTGTTATTAAAAGTTAGCATCCGCCAAAATATTATTAAAATTAAGTACGTATCCTTTATTCTTGGTGTCTCCGTTTACGTAGAGGTTAAGAAATAGAATAAAAAATTAAAGTAATGTTACTAATGTATCCAGAAAAACTCTATTGCGCTCTGAGAACAAGAAGCGACCCAAGGACAACCGCTTTCTGAATTTTGCCCGCAAGTGTCTTAGCATCTTATTGACAGGCAGGCATGTTTTTCAGGCTATTAACCAGTAAAAGCTTTGCGTCCACGAGAGCGCCCATGATAAGGACGATTAGGTTAACAGAATATGCTGGATAATGCCAAAAATTTGATAACAAACATGGTTCGTTTCTCGAAGTCAAGGAGAACTATCGCAGGCCTTGATTGCGCAACAGAAACAATGGTCAAGAATATGAAGTTGCATGCCGCATGGCGATTTGCACTTAATTTTTAAGAGAAATTTTAGACAAGAGAGGCCTGTAATGAGAATGTATTTTTTAAAGCAGCAAGAGAAAGTCTGAAAGATGTCCAGAGAACATCCATGTCTTTGAGACGTCTTCAGGACATCTTTAGGACATTAGACGTCTTAGACACGTTGATTGGACTGACATAGGACGTCCTAGGAATTAAATTTTTTTTAATTTAGGAGAAAATTGGTATATTTTGTCTTTGAAGCTTGAAAATTTGTCACAGAGCTATCAAACTTGAATCCCCTGAGGTTTACATTTTTCACGCAGAACCCATTAAAATATTCATTAAGATGACCAATTAAATCCTAAAATACAATACATTTTTCATTTATTATACAATATTATATGATTGATATTATTATTTTATATTTTTCGGTGTACCAATAGAATTAAGAATAATGTCCAAGGTTAAGAGCGAATTATAAAAAGTCCTTATTTTTTACAAAAAGTAGGAAAAATTGATTAGTGCCAAATTATGAGAGCAGAGTATCTGATTGTGCTTTTCATCTTGCCGAGCGTTATGGAAAATTTTCGGGCTGAGTCAGATGGAAAATTTTAAGTAGGGTCACCTAATGTATCTATATTATTCTACCTTGAAAAGCTCAGAGACTTAAATAATTAATCAAGAGTAAACATAGAAACACTCATCAATAATATTTTTTAGGTAAAAAATATTTATAATATGTTAACGTATACTTCAAAAACTGAAGAAATATTTTTTTTAATTCTTGTGAGCAGCATCTTTTCTAGAAAATAGTTCATGAAATGAAAAAAATTAATCTATAAAGCAATCTATCAAGGAATTCATCGAAGTTAAGGGATTCACAGAATTTACAGAATTTTACGAATTAATATAACGTCCAAGATTCACGGATTTCATGGAATTCAAGAGATTCATGGAATCCATGGAATTTACGGAGAGTTAATGGAGTTAATGGAATTGAAGGAATTTGCGGAATTCAAAGAAATTATGGAATTCACAGAATTCAAGAAATTCGCAGAATTCTTATGGACTTTCACTAATTCCCTTAATTCTTTAAATTCCATAAAGTCCAGAAATTTCTAGAACTCTATGAATTCCTAGATTTCTGTGAATTCATTGGATTCTGTAAATTTCTTCAATTTCGTAAATTCTTTTGATTCCGGGAATTCCTTGGATTCATTAATACCCTGGATTCCACAAATTTGGTATATTTCATAAAAAAATTGACTTCCATGAATTTCATGAATATCATGGATTCCATGAGTTCCGCGAATTCCGTGAATTTAATATTCTATTTAATATTCCGTGAATTCCTTGAATCCCATTAATTCCTTAATTTCTATCAATTCCGTGAATTTCGTAAATTCCTTGTATTCCTTCAATTACATGAATTCCGCGAATACCATGAATTCTGCAAAATTCATAAATTCAGCGAATCACATGAATTCCTTAAATTCCATTTATTCCGTGACTTCCATGAATTTCATAAATTTTTAAATGCGTTTAATTCCATGAATTCTCCGCCGATTCCAAAAATCTCATCAATTCTATGAATTCCGCAAATTCCTTGACTTCCATGAATTTCATGAATACTACAATATCAAAAGTTCCGTGATTTCCGTGAATTCCTTTAATTTCACGAATTCTTTGAACCCCATGAATTCATTAAATGCTAGCAACTCCGTAAATTTCGTTAACTCTGTAAATTTCTTAAATTCCTAGAATACTATGAATTCCTTGAGTTCCATCCATAGGGTGAATTTCATACATTTTTTAAATTCGTTTAATTCCATGAATTCCGCGGATTCCTTTTATTGCATGAATTCGTCGAATTTCGTGAATTCCGAAAATGTCATCAATTTCATAAATTCCGCGAATTCCATCACTTCCATTCATTCCGTGAATTATATAAATTTTTTATATTCCTCTAATTCCATGAATTGCGCGTATCCCGCTTATTCCATTAATTCCTCGAATTTCATGAAATTCGTTTATTCCGGGAATTCCTTGAACTTTATGAATTCCTTGAACTTTATGAATTCCTTGAATTCCATTTATTCTGTGAATTTCATAAATTTCATACATTTTTTGAATACCTTCAATTCCATGAGTTCCGCGGATTCAAAAAATGTCACCAATTCCATGAATTCCTTGACTTCCATAAATTTCATGAATTCCGTGAATTTCATTAATTCCGCAAATTCCACTACGGATAATATTGTTCTTAGCAAATTACTGAAAATAAATTAAATGGATTATTGAAGTGATTTTTAAAATATATAAAAAGGGAAATACTTGTAAGCTTTAAACTATTTTGATGATTTTCTGATAATTGAAAATCCGTTATATATTTATCGAGATTCATGAGTAAGATTTCCCATTACAAATTTTTGCTTGCAAAAGTCAATATTTCAAACTTTGATGCTGTTTGTTGGTTTTTAAAAATGCGTTGTGGTTTTGAATAGGGGATGGTGTTAAACAAGCATGTGCGATAGTTCCCCCCCCCCCCGCCGACCATATAATTCGTGAAATTATCAAAGAGATTTTCTCAATACATAAAACTGGAGAAATAAGAAATTCGCTGAAAATGAACTACATTTCCCGCTTTCTGTAATTGAAAATTGAAGTAATAAACGAATTTCCTATTATAAGCAACTTTGAATAATTTTATCTTCACATAATTCAGCACGAGAATCTGATGAATAAACATTTAAATTCATTTTAAAAAATTTCGCACCTGGTAAATAGTTTACGTCACCTGGACTAACTCGATTTAGGAAAACAGCGCAGGCTATTGATACATTTAGAGGTAATTCAAACTTTACGAAATAAATAGAAGCTTAAAATATTAAATTCTTTGAGAGTTATAATTATAATTACACTCAGTACTCACGCAGAATACACTGGAGTGTTTAATTATTACTGACGTTCCCGTCTCTGTTTAAAAATGCACTCACTTAACCTCTCAACATCTTAAAATATTCACTAATTTTTCTCCAAATAGTTCCAAGTTTCATTTTCTTTTTGGAAAGCTAGTATTTTTTAAAGATTCAGTAAAGCCCTAGCCAGGTCCTGTGTAATCTTTATAAACTCTGTTTTTTTGACAGGCATATTTCAATTGTTATTTATATCCTAATAAATAAAATAAATAAACAAAATTCATAAATGTTACTAATTTTGTAAATTTCTGCTTTAAATTAACAAAATCCAGTTGCTGTTGAGTAATTCTTAGAAACTTTTACTGCAAAAAGCTTTAGTATCTTCATAAAATTATGTACATCAGGGTTCTATTACAGGAGTTCTATTATAGAGTTATATTAAAGTATAACTTTTATTATTGATTAGATAAAATGCTAAAGTGAGTAAAGCGAAAAATTTGTTCATTGAAAAACGGATCTATCAAAATTGACTTCCTTGAGAGGTCCCAGTAGAGTCTTCTTTAAAACTAATTAATGGTTTTGGGGTCCTTTGCAGAAAATGTTTCTTTTATTATACATCTCCTCATCCATTAGAATGTTCTCCACCACTTCTGGTAGGATGCCTCTGATTTCATTAATTGATAATAAAAAAGGGGTTCATGATTGAAAAAAAATGAAATTTCTAAAGTTGGGCGATTTAGCACAATCATTGCAGCCGATACGTGCTGATGAAGTGCGGACGAGTCCTTGCAGTGTGTATTTCAATTGTTACAAGTACTTTCGCTTTGTCAATTTAGAAGTAGGTTTGATGAAGATGTATTTGACGATCAAGATTCCAGATAAATCAAAGAAGAATCTCTTGAATACTGTGTTATACGCGACTCGCATAGGGCGAGATTCCTTTTCGCATACGACGTTTATCCATTCGGTGCACAACCATTTTAGATGTAAGAGTGTTCGACTCTTAAAAAAGTGAGAGAGAAAGAAGAGAGAGAGAGCGAAACACTATTTCCCGCCATGCTAACTCAAGCGCGTGCATCTCTTACCACTCAATCCTTTCCCACTCTGGCCAACTCTTTTGCGGCACGGCCTGTTTAAAAAGGCGCGCTCCGTCACGTAACGGCAGTACGATCAGGGCTGGAAATACGCTCTGATCAACAAGGCTAACTTGTTAAATAACTTGCTAAACTTGTGCCCCCTCTCTCTCTCACTCCCACGGCTGGACATCCGCTCTGGGCAACCCTGCATAGTTCGCGTACGCCCTGAAGGCCTCATGCGGCAGAGAGTGGAACTAATCTTTATTTTCTCCCTCTCACTCACTCTCTCTCTACATAACTGACACACGGCGAAATAATAGACAGTGTTTAGTAAAAGCAAATAAAATAAACCTTGTGACTCAAGCAAACTACTTAGTATATACCTTCTTCCTATGTTTAATCCTTTTCCCTCCTTTTACGGATTGGCTGGCATCTCAGCTTATCCGTTCCGATGATACGGCTGGCATCCCAGCTGTACTCGACTGGATCCTAACCCTACTTTTTTCTTCCTTTTTTTTGGACCATGGATGGGCTCCAAGCATGGAAGCATTTGATCAAAACACCAGGCTGTCCTAAGATCTATGTAACTCCCCCTACCAGCCGAAAGGAAGAACCCAAAAGCATGGCCCGACTAGACCAATTCCTGGCCAAACACAAACCCACCTTGGTCAAGAACAAAACCACCGGTGTCCGCAAGGAAGAGTGACCATTCTTTCACTCTCTCTCTTTCTATCTTTCGAGATAGTCTTTGAGTTGAACAGCCTTTACGTGGCCCTGGCAACGACTTTTCACTCCCTCTGGCGCCACTTCTCAGAACCCTCTTAAAAGTAATACAGGGACGCCCCGTCAGGGCGAAATCGCCCGTGGTCAAAAGGTCCGTGACCAGTCCTCCATTACCTATCTTTCTATCTTGCGAGAGCCCTCTCACTCTCTCTTAAGAGAACTCCCCGATTATCTCCGTATTATTGCCTATAATGACTATAATCACCGCGCAACCCAAACTAGAAGGATATTTAAGACCATATCAACTGTGCCTTAAAAAAGAGCTTGTCTCTGGCATTAGATCTGAAGCTGAGTTCACAAATTGCCATTTCGTAAAGTGGATTAGCACTTCTTAACTGTTTGACAAAATTCTTTATTTACGTCGGAAAAAGATCGGCTTCTTACACTGTTGTATGCAGAACTGTCAAAATTTAAAATCCTAACCCTGCGTAACAAAGACCGAAGAATCTATTAGAAAACTAATGTAAATGTGGGACATTTTTCAAGTGAAAATAATAAAGAATTGTCAATGGAATACGTCTTGAACTATGGCTTGAATAGTTTAAGACAGAGCCAGAACAAATTTGATGTGATAACTATTAAAGAAAATAGCCAGAAGATGAAGGAAGTAAAGTCCAAAATGTTTTATAATTAGACAGTTGATTGGAATTAGGAATTTTAGACAGAAGGGGCGTCCATAAACTTAAAATATTCCTTGAAAGTTTTTTTTTCAGTAATCTGCCCTCGTTTGTCAGGCGAATGTGTTTTTTAAGGATGTATAACCTTTCCTGGCGCCAAAGGTATCACACTTGATTTATAGTGAATAGGAGATGATGGAAAATTTGACAAAAACACTCCGCGTCAAATCTAATCCTCAACAACTTTTTAAATGTGGACTTTGCGGAAAATTGGGGAGTCATTTTGATGAAAGCAATTCAAGATAATCAGTGGATCAATGAACAAATGTCTATGTTGACAACAGTTTGCTACCAAGGATATTGCACTATAGATTTTACTGTTATAAGAAATGACCTGAAAAATTAATTTTGCACATGCTGCACTAGCAATTAACGGAAATCAAGAGTACTTAAAAATTAGTTTTTTTACTAACTTTGTGAAACTTACCTAAATCGCATTT
Source organism: Druon quercuslanigerum (assembly GCA_010014905.2). Classification (NCBI taxonomy): domain Eukaryota; kingdom Metazoa; phylum Arthropoda; class Insecta; order Hymenoptera; family Cynipidae; genus Druon; species Druon quercuslanigerum. The sequence continues at coordinate 44,030 of JAAAKG020165135.1, forward strand.
GATGAGCTAGAAGCAATTTCCAAAATAGATTTCAATTACGTACATAAAACAAACGCTCCACAATAAGAAGTAGTTATTCTTCAATCAATAACAATCCGTCGAAAAATTAAAAAAAGGTTTAAAATAAACAAAATAGCAGAGGTTTTTCTGAAAAAATTAAAAATACATTTTCTCAAAAGCCCCACCTTTCAATGTTTGTCAACTTTTTTTTGAACTTTTACTTTATTAATGAAGATACCTTGTAAGTTTGATGCTCACTACATTAATTTTGTAGCCGGTCTCTTTTTCTTTTGGGATATTTTTCATATTTAATTAAAAAAATTAAAAAACTACATTCTAGAGAAAAAAATTCTCTTGGTGTTACAAACGAATTTTCTACTTTTTTCTTGAAAACAATGATAGATATGAAAAAATGTTAGCATAAAAATTCGAACGTCTAAAAAAGTTCTATAAAAAACATCTCAAAAAAAAAAATATTTTTAAGAAAAAAATGCTCCCTGCCTCAAAAAAAGTTAAGCCCACATGATGCTGCTAATATGCCTTTCTTTTATTAGTAGAAACTTTTTTCAAAAATGTAGAGAAATAAAAAAGGTAGGGTTTTTAAGAAAATCTTTTTTATTACTTTCTTCAAATTTTGGAAAACATGAAAAAAGTATGATTACTTCTAAAAAACAACATAGTTTTTTCTTAAGAGATTCTTCGATTTCCTGAACTGCAATGGACTGTAATTTTTAAAAATGTTTAAAAATTTTATAAGAATTCGAAAAATTAAAAGAATTTTCAAGATATATCAAAAACTGTAAAATACGTTTTAGGACTTTAACATATCTGAAGTGATTTCACTCCGAAAGATGCCCCAAAAACGTCCATGTCTTTAAGACGTCTTTAGGACATCCTTAGGTCATCGCACATCTTAAAGACGTTTATGGGGCCGACATAGGACGTCCTAGGAACGTCTGAAGGACGTTGTTGAAATGTTTAAAGGTTTTCATTGACTGGGTATATACTATGCTAAACGGATTTCCGTGAAAATAGTAAAGATATTCAGAATCAAAAGAATCCGTAAATATAACCTAAGATGTATAATAACTGCAATATACTTCAAAACATAACATATCTTTATGTCCCAGCGAGCACAAAAGTTTTAAAATCCCAACAATGTCCATGGGACGTTCCTAGGACGTCCTATGTTAGCCCGATAAACGTCTTTAAGACGTCCAAAACCATAAAGATGTCCTAAAGACGTCTTAAAGATATAGACGTTTTTGGGACATCTTTCGGACTGACATTAGACGTCTTAAGAGCATCCATAGCATGTCCAAAAGACATGTTATAAAAGAAGTCTAAGGGATGTCCCAAAGACGTCTCTAAGACATTTCTAATTTTCTTGCCCACTAGGATGTTTTCTATTAAAAGTGAGGGTAAAAATTAAAACAAGTATAATATTTACCTTAGAGCTGTTTGCATATTAAATGAATAAGTTAAATAAATTGCATTGTCTCTTATTTTAAAATCCATTAGATAATTAAAAAAATGTTTAAACAATAATAAATTTTAAATAAAAAAAAATTCGGAAAGATGGAAAGAAAACTACGTTTTGCTTCATTTTTAAACCAAGAAAAAGAGAAAAAGGACCATTAATAGAGACACATCTAATAATGCCGTATTATCGGTTTATTATAATGAGGGTTCCAAGATTTCTAAATAAATTTTTTAACTAAAATTAATTAAAAATTATAGCAAAATCATAAATTTGAAAAAAATTGAAAGTTTAACAGTTAACATTTATAAGCTATTAATACTTATAAAGTTAAGAAAAAATAGAAAATTCAGTTAAATTTTAAGTTGAATCTGATAATAAAAACATAGTGAAATTAGTTGACTTAAGATTTTATTAATTCTTTTTCCTTAATTACCTGAAAAAATCCAATTTTAATTTATTTTTTAAAATTAAAAAATTCCAAGATTGTGTTATACATTTAACTATAATTATTTAGATCGGAGATTATATTTAAAAAATTATTACCATTTTTTAAATTAAAAACATTTTCGTTTATTGAAAGTATTTTAAGTAGATGAATTAATATAAAAAAATACATAAATTCACCCCAATTTATTTATGCACAACTTAGAATCCAATGTCATAAAAAATGTTGATTTTCCTTTACACATATATTATAGAATTATAGAATAAATAAACAAACCATGATCCTAACAAATTTAAAATACTAATAGCAGAAATGTTTTTCATTTAAAAACAACTCCAATCTTTTTCTATTCCTCAGGCAATAAAACATCTTGTCTTTCTATTTGAATTCCTATCTTCTTATCCCATTGTATCTTTTTCTATCTTTCGTATAATCTATGATATCCTTACGTTTTCTTCTAAGTTTTTCAATTCCTATTTTCCTATCAAAGTGATTCCATTTCTATCTTTTCTGAAATATAAGATATCCCTATCTTTGTGAAGTCCAGTCTTTCTATCTAAATTAATTCTTCACTGATCTACTTCTATCCTTTTCTATCCGTTCGGCAATTAAAAATGCTGTCTATCTTTTTTAATCCCTTTTTCTATTCAAGTAAATCCATTTCTATCTTTTCAGAAATGTAAGATAGCCCTATCTCCGTGAAACTTAGTCTTTATATCTGAATACTCGACATGATTTGTTAAGGAACTTTTATGTATACGATTCTATCCCATGGTCTGAAGTATATCATTTTTACCATCTCACTCAATGATTTAATTATTTATTATTATAACACTTAGACAAATAACATCGCTTTTTAACAACTTTGTAATCTTACTATTTTAACGGTATCATTTAATATTTATTTCCTAATCATTTTGAACATATGTATATACTCTGATAATCTTTAGAGTCCTCAGGCCGATTGCGTTCAACATGCGTGTAAAAGTATTTCATAAGGAAAAAATAATGAGGTTAACGCAAGGAAAAAGTGTAAAGGGATCCAGAAACGCCACACCTGGAAAACCATTGTATACGAAGACGAAACCAAATACACCAAACTCTCGCTTTTAGTCACCCCGCTCTCGGTCTTCCTAGAACTGCTGGATCAGGCAGTTTCTCAAGAGAGTAGGGCGAGAGCGGTAGCGACATTATAAATAAATAAATAAATATATATACATATTCCAATTGGAATTGAGTCAGGTGGCCCTCACTGTTTACGTTTCTATCCCCCCGAAATCAGTCCAAAGTCATTTGAACCCGATGCTTGACTGAAAGCGAGAGTTTAGTGTATATTCATAGTTCAGGCAGCAGACCATTTAGTCCAGGCAAAACGTCGAAATAATAAATGAAATTCCCGCAACCATTCTACTTTCAATATTTTTAGTAAGAAAGTTCCGTTAAGGTGTCCTTTTTGACATATCAAAAGTGCTAAAACAGATCAATTGCCAAACCCGTTTTTTTCAAACAGTTCCAAAAGTGACATTTGCTTGAAGGGTTGATTCCCATTGCAATTTAGAGCAAAATTTTGAGCATGAAAAAGAAGACGAAATTTTAAGAAAACTTTGTAAAAAAAAAAATTATCCGCTATCTTTTCAGCGAAACGTCACTAAGTTTAAAACAACACTGTGTATCTTCGCAGCTAATAACTCCACAGGAAAGTGTTCTGCAGGTGAGTGAAAGTTGACTCAATTATCTGTAATTAAAAAAAATAAATAAATGTCCTCCATAAGTTATGATCCCTCAAAGATGGCCCCCTGGGAAAACAAGAAAAATCGTCAAACTTAAAAAATTGCCAAAAAAGCAAGGTTTGCAAAAGAATAAGAAATATATTTCTTCTGCCCCAAAACAAAAATACCGAACATAAAATGTATGGATAATTGAATATATCAGTAGCTATTAAAAAAACAGAAGAAATATAGGGTTTTTGAAAAAAATGTCAATCGAAGACAACACTAACATTTTTATTAATCTCTCAATTCATAGTACACAGGACATAGTACATAGTACATTCAGAATTACAAAATTACAGTGTTCAATTCTTTCACCATGAATTTAAAAATTTAAAAAGTATTAAGACTAGGGTGGTCCTTATTTTTCGATTTTGGATTCTACTCCCCCCGCCTCCTGTTTTGTTAGAGAGGCCAAAAAAAGATCGCGATCACATTCGAGAAAATGTAAAGCACTTAGTTTCTCATGCAATTAACATGGGGAAAAGTACCGTAAAATTGGAAATTACAAAATGGCGGGAACCTAAATGTGAACCAAAATTACAATTTTCACAATTAAAAATAAATTTTTCGTTTTGAAAATGTAATGAAAATTTTGAAAACTGTAAGAGGGCAGCTCAATTTTTTTTACTTATTAATTCTTTATTTCTTGGTGACAAATTTTCAGGTGTCAAAAAAAAAAGTACAATGTTGTAAAAAAAATATATTTCGTAATGCTTGAAAGACACTATTTAAAAAAATTTTTAACGGTGCATTATAAAATCTTTAAACACTCATATTTTATATATTTTTTGTCCAAAGATCTTCAAATTTTAAAGAAAAATCCATTGCATTGTTACGCAGCGTAATGTTAGAAGGACATCAAAATAGTTTTGCTAAAGTAAAAATGGCGTCTTATTAATATTTAAAAAAATTTAATTAAGTTTTACAAATTTAATCAAAATATAAAAGACGCTTTTGAAAAGGATGAACTGATTCTCAAAACTGGAATCTTTTTAAAAGTTTGAAAGGTTGGCTCATGAAATAACCAAAAAATGAACTTTCCTGACTATTTGGTGAAAAGTTTTTTTTTCTTTAAAGTTGTAAAAAGTATGTATCTTTTGAAAATAGTAATAAGGCGCCATTTTGAATTATAGGGGAAGTTTCGAGATCTACTTCTAACCATACTATTTATAACACTAAAATTGATTTTTCTTCAAAATCTGATAAATAAATCAGCCTCTTGTAAAAATTTAACGAGATTTTGTTATTAATTGTAAAAATTGTGTTTTTGTTCAAATTTATGGATACGCCATTTTCTATTTTTTGAAGAAAACAAATTTCTTTTACATTCCTATAAAATATAAGAAATTTAAATTTATTTGAAATTTTTCCCTATGTCAATTGGGTTGGGCCACATGTTAATATTAATCGATTTCGTCTAAATTTGGTAGAGATCATTTTTTTTGTTATTGAAACAAAATAGGTATGAAAGACAAAAGAAATTCAAAAGAAAAAAATCCACTCAAATTGTGTTCCACTAGGCGGATTTGAAATTATTTTAAGAATTTTGGTGTAGACGTTCTAGTCTAAATGCCTTTGGGAGTGCACTACCGCCACCTAATGGAGTTTCAAAGACTTCTTCTGTAGTCAAATCATCAACCTTTCCGGTGTACATATTTATTTTTACTCGCTTTTGCTTCCAGTAAAGAGGTGTGTATATTCCATGAAGAATCACCTTTCTTGATCCTTTGTCCAGTATAGCATAGACGTCACCATTCGCAGTAAATAATACAATTTGTTCTTCGGCTGGTATTGGTTTAGATACACCATTAAATTTTCTTAATTGAAGTTGTGGTACAGTGGGAGGAAAAGTGTATCTTCCAAGTTCGAATATGCGATTTGGATTCTTATAGGGAATAAGTCGAATGAGTTTTAGTTCTTCAGAATTCAATCCAAATAATTTAGACAAAGATTGCCGGGGCAAAGGAGACCTGGACCTCTCACGAATTGGTTGCTCGACAGGAGGAGGTGACCCGGCAGAAGAACGAGGATTGGGAGGAGAAGGAGTCCTTTCTGAAGAATTTGATCTGGCACGAGGAAGAGTTCTTTCTGCAGGAAACTCTGTAACAAGAAGGTAGAGATTACATTTTCCTGAATTAACAGAATCATTTGTTTGTATATATCTTAGAGGCAAAGTATATAATCTAGGCATTCCATATAATACCTAGGAATTATGTATGTGATCTGCGCTGAAGAAAGGGGGGCCGCATGCTAAAAAGTGAGATATTTCAGAGCGAGCGGTGGAAGTCGAACCGATAGACGCGGCTTTTAGGAGAGGGGGAAGACTCAAGAAATCTTCCCTCTCCACTTACCACGGCATTCTCACGCATGTGGCGGCGTCACTGCCGCGTCTCACGCACGGAGTATAGATGAGACGCGGATATGTAGTGGTGAGTTTTTGGAGTTGTTTTGGGTAACTAATAACTCAATTTTTACAAATAATAATGCTCGGAATTCTTTTCGATTGTTTCATAAAAAAGTGCAACTGTAAAACTATTGAAAGTTGTACGAACCTCGATTCTGATTTTTTAGTGTAAGCCCCCTTTCTTCGGCGCACGTCACAAATAATGCCTGGCCACTTCAGGCAAAGTATAAAATATAATCCAGGCATTATATATAATCCCGGCATTATATATAATCCAGGCATTATATATAATGCCTGACCATTCCAGGCAAAATATATTATCGAATACTGATTGTTAAAGAAGGCCATGAGAAATTTGCGAACATTTATCAAATTTAGCACACGTTTAATCGCTATTTTTTACAACATGGCATTCTGTAATCGATCAGAAAAAGGGTAATTTTATTAAAAAAATGTTGAATATTATAATCAATTTTAATCTAAAATTTTTATTCAATTTTGCATTTTTTTTAAATTAATATCTAATACAATTTTTAAGAGATTCGTCAAAAGCAACTTCTCAGAAACCATTTTAACCATTTTTTACTTAACAACAAAGTTCTTTTTATTTTTAATTTTCAGCAATGTTATTTTTCTAAGTTTTCAGATTTATAAAACAAGGCCTTGAATGAGTGCGAGAATAGCGTATTCACATTTATACATCTACAAATTTGACTTTCGATTTTTGAAGGTCCATTCCCCCTTTCCCCTTTCCAAATTTGTTTGTTTTAGGAAAAAGAAAATTCCATTTTTCTTTAATCGGTCAGCATTAAATAGTACCCCCTCCAGCTTCTAAAATTAGCATAGGGTTTTCACAATCAATAATTTTTTATTTTTACACCTACAATCCCCTTGTATTGTGCCCGGAAATGCTCCACAAAATGCAAAATATCAGTTTTATGTAAATAATGAGGATTAATTTCAAGAATAATATTTCTAACTTAAATTACCATATTTCACGATTAACAGTATGAAGAAATTGTTTAAATAATTTTAAATTGTTTAAAAAACTGAAAAATATCCTATTTATTTCACCAACTTAAGGAAAAACGTGGGAAAAATTGTTCAAATAATTAATTTCCAAATATTTTAAGTTTTAAATATTATTATTGAACTTCATCAACTATATGGTTCATTCTGAAAAATCTTAAACAATGTCTGGAAAAAAATGAAGAATATCTTCTTAAATCTTAAAGCTTAACACGTACTTATAAAAAAAAGACGTTTTTTAAGAAATTTTTTTATGATTGTCAATGCAAGGTGAATCAAAATAAAAAATAAATTATTTATCACCATAAACTGCTTCAAAAGTCGACAAAACTTAAATATTTTAGAAAAAAACCATAACTTTCTAGAATTAATCGAAGACAATATTTTTAAAAATAATACTCAATTGTATAAAAAATTATGTTTGCATGCTTAAATTAAGTATTAGCTCAAACTGATTAAAAAGCGGAAAGTAAGTTGAAAAATTCGGAAAATCCTGACTTTACAGGGCTTTTAAAGCACTTTGAATATTTTGAAAATACAACCATTTTTTATTATAGAATGCTAAATATAATATTTTTTAGTGCGTGTCGCTATGAATAATTAAAAAAATACATATTAATAATGGAGAACATTTATTTTACACTTTGCCTGGTCTCCTCTCGTCATTATATATAATGCCGAGGCAATCTGTATGATATAATGTATTACACACTTTGCCTGGCCTTTTTGGGCGTTATATATAATGCCTATGGATTATAGATTTATTGCCGCAATATATGCCGAATAAAAAAGTTAGAAGCTTTTTAATAATTATGAAAGATTTGACTAGGAATGATTTAGGATTTATTTTAAAAAAAAATAATTTTGAGATTCATTAAAAATTTTTCAAATGATCGCTTTATAAAGAATTTAAAAAGCAAATTGAAAAAAGATCACAAATCATTTTAAATTACTTCATGCAATTTTTAAAAAGGGTAAAAAAGATTTTAAAGAAAAATTTTGCCATATTACATAACTTTAGAAAAAAATTGACTAAGCTTAAAAGATATTTAGAATATTGAAGAGATTAGAAAATAATTAAAACTTAAAAAAAGTTTTAAGACTTTTGATTTAAAAAAATTAAATTACAAAAATTATTTTTAAAGATTTTAAAAATTGTCGAAGAAGAATCTAAAAGATTTTATGGCAACTTAAAAAAATTCAGAATAAATAAAAAAATTTTAATACTTGTTAGACATTAGAACGTTTAGAAAGTCTACCAAGATAAAAAGAATTTTCCTCATATCCGTTCGAAAATTTTAAATAATCTTTTATTTTGAAAAAAAAAACAATAAGAGAAAATTAGAAAATATTTTTAAACAGTTCAAACGATTGCTTCATATTTCGCAAAAGAGTTTAGGAGATTTTGAAGAAAAATGTTTCAATTTGGTAAGTTTACAAAATAAAACCAAATAAAAAATCCAGTAAGATCAGGAAGTATTTAGTAGAATTAAAGAAATTCAAAATGAATTTTAAACTTTAAAAGATTTTTCTACATGTAAATTTTTAAAGATTTCAAAACTAAACTCTAGGAGCTTTTAAATCATTTCAAAAGTTTTCAAGAAAATAAACCATTTTTTTAAATAATTTCTGGTAAAATCTAGAAGATTACAATGCAATTTTTTCTCGGGGCCAAAATTTACAAAAATAATAAATAAATTAATAATTAATAATTAATTAAATAATTTAGCTCATATGTAATTTCATAAATAAATCATAAATTAATAATCAATTAACTACGTGCATCAGTTCTAAATTTCGGAAATGAAACTATTTTTCTGAATTAATTAATTCTTTTGTTTTAAAATACGTTAAATTTATAATTAGTTAATTTATATTTTTATTTATTTTGTTCGCTAATATGTGGATTTTTATTTCGTTTTTTCGTTATTTTTTATTAGTCCTGGATATGTAAAAACTTTTAAAGATAGTGATAAAGACCTAATAAATAATAATAATTTATATAATTAATAAATAATTTTAATTTATATTAAAATTCTATAACGAACACTTAAGTTCGATATTTTTTAATGAAATAGACTGTGTGTAACGAAGGAAAAAAATATTTTAACATTTTTTAAGTCACTCTTAAAGAAAGACGATTGACAAATATTTTATATCTTTGAAAAAACTCAAATAATCAAAAATTGTTTATTCAAGTTTTATAATAAATCCGGGTTAAAATTAAATTATCAGAAATAAGAACAATAAAATAAGTATTATCAGTTTTTTTAAATTTATATAAATATAATTTTTATAAGATTACGAGAAAATTAAAATAAAAAGAGTTTTAAATATTTTAGATGTATCAGAAAAAAGTTTAGAAGATTTTAAAGACATTTTTTCATTTTGTAGGATTTTACAAAATATTATGAAAAATTCAGGTGTTTTTGAAACATGTTTAGGAATCTTAGAAGTTGGGAACGAATCAAAAAATATTTGATAAATTTCCAAACATGTTTCTTAGTTTTCAAATATTTCTTATCTATTTAAAACATCTTAAATTCCGGAAATTTTTTTAACTGACTCGAATTTATTTCAAATTTTTAAATATCATTAAAATTTTAAAAAGGTGCCTTAAAATCTTCTAAAATTTCCCAGAAATTTTAAGATAATTTCTGTATTCTCTTCAAAACTTGTTAAATTATTTTAATGCGCCTAAAATTTATTTTGCAATCTTGAAAAATCTACATTTCTAAAAATCTTTTAAAGTTTACTTTAAAATCTTTTAAACTTTTTTTCAAAATCGTTAGATATGTTTAAAAACCTTTTTGTCTTAAGTTATGTAAAATAGCAAAATTCCAATAGTTTTGTTTAAAAACTTTCTCACTCTCTTCAAAAATGTTAGCAAGTAATTAAAAATGTTTTGTTAACTTTTTTCAATTTTCTCTTAAAATTCCTTACAAACTAATAATCTAGAAATTTCCCATAAATCTTAAGAACTTTTTTTTATTCTCTTGAAAAAAATTGAAACTTTTTGTAGAAGATCAATTTTCTTTCAATACAAATAATTTTTTTAAAAGAAAAATTAATTTTTTTAAAATAAAAACTCACTTTACCATTCCTGGTTAAAACATGATTTTTTAAATTTAGAAATTAAAATGTTTCGTTTAAAATATATGCAGTTTGTTCAAAATTCACATTTTTTAGTATAAAATGTATTTTGTTAAAAATTAATTTTTTCAAATGAAAATGTGAGAATTCCATCTTTGTTTAACAATTATTCTTTTTAATTTAAAAATTTAACTATTTAGTTCAAAATTTACATCAATTCTTATACATTTTTTTTAGAAGATTCATAATTTTAGTAGTTTTTGTTTCAAAATTCAACCATTTGAATAAAAATTTATAAAATTTCCCATGAATGTATTGCTTTTTAACCTAAAATTAAACTGTTTGCTGAAAAAGAAATTTTTTGTTTAAGTTCTCTATTTTCTGGCTTAAATTTCGATTATTTTTTATAAAAAACTCTTTTTTTGTGTGTTTGAGAGTCAACAATTTAGTTAAAAAATCAACTATGTGGTAGACAATTAAGGTTTTTGTAAAACATCAGTTTTTTATTTAAAAAAATTTTTTAATTGAAAAATTAATTTTTAAAAATTATACATTCAACTAAGTTGTTGAAAATGTATGTAGTGTGATTGAAATTCTTCTTTTTGGTAGAGAAAATTAATTATTATTATTATTATTATTACACCATTAAGCCGTTTCCCTTTCGGGGTAGGCGTGACTCACTCGGTAGGGAGG
>JAAAKG020165136.1:0-28494 GCA_010014905.2 Druon quercuslanigerum
TCAATTCTCCTGACCCTAAAGCCAACAACTTACATCAACAATTTCTACAACATTTTATTATCGAGGGTCAATATAATCCCTCGGCGATTACTTAAGATTATTATTGTTAATATTATAAATAAATTTAATAAACAAATTCAGGCATTTCTCGACAGAAAAATTCGTTTTTTCTATTCAAATTTTAAAAAATTAAGAATCAAATGCATTATTCGTCCATTTATCAACCGAAAAATGAGTTTTTTTAACGTCAATCGTGTTAATTGGGAACTTTAAGATAATTTTAAAATAATTCATAAATATTTTAATTATTGTGCGTGTTCTTTAAACAAATTCATTCCTTGGTCATTTTTTCAGTTTTTTATCACTTTCATTCCTTTAATAAGACTGCAGTTGGGTGAACAGCTTTTGTCCAATAATTTTTTCCATACCTTGTGTTGTTTCTCCAAACATTTTATCTTTTTATTCCTAATAACGTTTTTCATAAATAAAACAAAAATTAGTAGTCAATTCAAAAATTGAATTTTGAAAATGCTACAAATCTAAGCAAATTTACTAATAGTACGAATAGCTGCACATACAACTTTTAAATCTTGAAAAGATATAGTCTCATAAATTTTTTAAATGCTACACATTTTTTACATCCTAAAAGAGTGTGCCCAAGCACAATCTAATTTGAATAGTCATTCAAAAGTTATCCAGTATACAGAAGACAAGAATAATGACGACAACAACGACAACAACGACAACCAGTGGCTTAACTATTGGCAGGCTGGCCAGGTAGGTTGTCTGAGGCCCCGTAACATCACCAACTATGGTTTTGCAGCCTATGTTGTCATATTTTTCGGATAAAGGGCTCCCTGCTGAAGAAATGCTGGGGCCCCCATTATCGTAGTTACGTCACTGACGACAACGAAAGACAGACGCCGACGTAAAAAACTATGTTTTCTGACTCAGCAGGCCTAAAAACGTCGACATTTGAGATTGGCTCTACAATGTACTATAAGAATTGTTTGTACGTTCATTTTCCGGTGTCCCGGTGGTTCAATGCAGTTCAATGTTTGCAGGAACACTGGAATGTAAATTAATGAAACACACGCAACAGTTGGTAGCAATGGAGAACAACGCAGATATACTTGTTGATATCAACATACGGCGAAGTACGTGAAATTCTTAGGACACATTGTGGAGCCAGCCTCATGGAATCCGTGAAAGTCATTTTTTACATAAAACCAGTGCCTTCCCCATAGAATGAGAGTGTAATAATTGTTTGGGGAGGGAATATAGCCATTTACAGGTATAATTTGAAAAATTGATTTTTAATTGAACACCCTCTTTCATTAACATAATTCTAATTTCATGCACAAATAGAAAAGGCTCCTTGATTCAAGACATTATGATTGACATATTTGTATTTTTTTGTTTTGATTTTTCAAATACAAACTAAGCGGAAACAACCAAGATCAAATTGACAGCTATTTTATATAAAAATTTGAAAATTTTCAATTAAACTTAATTTTTTTTTCATTTAATATTTTCTAAGTAAGGTATTAGAACATTTCCTTGTAAAGTCAGTAGCATCCCACTTAAAAAACATCAAAAAATTTCAACAATTTTCAATTGTTAGCATCTTTTAAAATATTGAAAATTTTGAAACATTGCGCGTAGCACCTATATTCAGTACCCTAATTAATATGAAATAACGAAATATAAGAAAGGTCGATGATTTGACTTCGTTATTTCAAATAGAATGCCCCACATGAGCTATTTTCTTTATTATTTTATAATTTTCTTTCTATCTAAATTACAACAATTCTGATTTCTATATTATTTATCAGTGTCAAAATTCATAATATCAATAACACAATTATCATTAGTGTCGGTGAAAAAATATTTCAATACATCCATCAAAAAATTGAACTCTAATGAAATCACCCTAATATGGTGATTAAACACAGGATTATGTACGCCATTTACGTCTTTTTTGTGTGTAAAATATCACTTTAGCGCTCTCTGATCGACTATCAGGCCCTGATATAAATCCGATCAGCCGCAGACGCCCCCCCCCCCCCTCCCGTTTCCGTACCGTGATGCTCAATACGCTAGATTTAACAATTTACCTGCAATACCTCCATCATATACGTGCTTTATGTAGATATCTTCACACACATATAGGTATATGCATATGAATGCGAAAATACCTTTCAATATGCTTTTCTCCGACCTTCGCGATAAAACCCACCCACCGCCATCGACTCGCGATGTTCATGTTTTTCGCATTTTTATGGGAAATATGGACCAGATTGATTTTTTAAGTCGCACTCTAAATTTATTTAAAGATATTGGTGGATAATTTTAATAGATTTGAATCTGAATCATTACTTCCTGGGAACAAGTAGAATAAATTCTGTTTTGGGAAAGAAAGTCATTGTTTTACGACAAGAATTTGTCTTAATTTAAGGTGCAACAAAATTAAACTGCAGAAAAATTACAATTCAGTTCTTAGAAATAACTTTTCTTTATGGTCTAAATTATATGTTTTACATTATTTCACATCAAAATAAGTCCAAAAACCAATTACGGAGAAAAAGAATCACACTTGTAGTACAAATACATTTTAGAATGAAAATTATGTCGGTATATCTGTGTTTCCTGTTAATCCAAGCGGATTCGAAATAAAATTCATTTGTGGAGAATTACCCAGTTTTCATTTTAACATAATGTTTTGTAATTCACTTTCACATAAAGGTATTTTTAGGAAATGATGCAATAAATTACCTTTATTCAAAGCGTTCAGATTAAATATCGGAAATGCATTATCATAACCTGTAAGAAAAGTTACCGATATTATTCAAAAAATATTTAGTGTGAACGTAAAAATCTAAAAAAAAAAATAGTGCAATTTTGTTCAGCGTTCCATTTGGCAGAATATCTACATTTTAAATTTGCTTCCAATTTTATTCGAAATCATTAAAAAGTGAACCTGTACACGGTAACACGAAAATCATACGATGTAAATTTTTGAAAACTTTGCTTAATGTTACGAACAATTAACATTCTTGTGCTTATGTGAATACCTACATAGGAATATAATTTTTGTCTACCTTATGTAATTATATAAACCAGTAGATATAACACAATACGGACGCTCTGATCCATAATTAGGCAAATATAGAACCAAAATACATATTTATCTCTATTCATAACTTTTAGATTTCGTCAATTTAATAAACATAATTTCTCTGAGCATTATTCATGCAAAGAATTTGATTGTCATAAAATTCTAAATTTTGATGTGCGATTTACATATGGGGACAGGTTATCACATGAAATTAAAGCTACATTTAAATATCCCATCTCACAAAAGGAACTAATATTTTTAAACTTCTCTAACAACTACTTCCATGTGAGTACGCTATTCTAGTATTATTCAAAAAATCGATTTAATCAAGAAAATGGATAAAATGGCCGAGACTATAAGTTTGAAAATTTTTGATAATGGCCCTTATAATTAATAATAAACAAAGCGACGAAATATTTGGAAACTAAAACAAAAATTGAATAAGAGTTTTGTCGATTCAACTCTCAATTTTTTCACCTATTCGAAATTTTTATATCCTCATTTTCTACGTTTTGACGAAGAATTATTTGGTTATTAAAAAAAATAAATATCTAGCTATTGTATCTTGTTTATAACTGATAAGCTTGAAATAATATTAATAGAGAACAATGATAATCTCCTTTCATCGTTGTGATTGTTATTTATTTCTCTCGGAACCCTAATTTAATTGTTTTATTTTCGAGCAGTCACCTAGAAAATTCTCCTCGAGAACATGAAGATTCAATTAATTGCACCATGCTTTGTCGCGGTCCTCGAGTTTTGGGTTGAAATTATGCTGACACGCAGCCACGGAAGAAAATATGAAGCCAGCAACCTCAATCGCGAAAAAGGCTCTGTGTCATGTTCTTACAACATTATTAGAAGACAATGAGCTGCTGTATGTACTCCAGAAAAGAACAAAGAAGATTGTAGGTGTTAAAAAAGAAGTCCAGAATTTTCTTCCCTTTTTTCATTTTTAGAAATATATTTTATAAAACTCTATTTTGTACAATATTTATGACAAAATACATTTAAAATCATACAGGGAGATTTGATTTTTTGAATTATTATTGAAGTTTTTCCTGACTCTGTTAAGATTAGTTGTCTTTTTTTGAAATCCGCGGTATAATTTACAAAATTATTGAAAATTAACCAAATTGCGGTGGTTCTTCTGAAAAAATAAAGAGTTGATTTTTTCAAAAACCCTACGCTTGTTTGCTGCAATTTGTGTCTGCTAGATTACTACTCAAATAACAGATAAATTTTGTAAGGATTATGGGAGCTAAAATATTTTACTGTTCAACCTAATATTTTCGAAAACTTTAATTTTCACATTTTTCTTACAGAATAAAAAACATTTTAATACAAAAGTTTAAGCATTTTAAAAAGTTCTACAAAAAATTTCTCGTACTCTTTCATGATATTTTGTATCTTTTACATGAAAATTAAAAAATTCAATTTTTAGAAATTGTTATTCGTGATAAAACGACCCTAAGTGGCCTTTTTTCGACCGACTTTTGCAATTTACACAAAGCAAGTGACACTCAGAGATATTAAAATACCCTAAGTACCCAAATAAATACCCTAACTACCCTAAGTAAAAATATTACGGCCTATGCTAAAAAGTGCTATTTTAGGTATTGCTCGCATTATCTAAAATCGCACTTATGATGGCGTTATAATACAAAAATATTTTCGTGACGACAAACTTCTTTTAGCTTGTGTAAACCCTTATGAAAAAGAAGTATTGATAAGTATTGGATCCGGTATCTTTCGCGAAAAAAATATTAGATGCAATACTAATCTCTTATTTATATAAGCGAGAATTTGAGTAAATATATTGGACAAAATAAAAAAATGTCGTTTTTTAAATAAAATTTACTTGCCCTGTTTTCAAAATTTCAGCCGCTGAGATAAAGATAAATTTAATAGAAACCCCTATATTCTTTATATTATCTAGTATTTTTTCAAATGACTACATAAAGAAGACATTCTGTAAGTTTAATCTAGCAAAAAACATTTTTGCGGCCACGCGAATTTTTTTTAACTCAATTTTTTCATTTTTCCTGCGAACAATACCAGATGCAATAAAAGGGAAAGAGACATTTTTGTGTAGAACTTTCTAAAATAAGCAAATTTTTTTCATGACTTTTTAAAACTCTGTCGATTTTAATAAGAAATATGAAAAAATGACATTTTCGGACAACAAAATTTTCGAGCAGAAACATTTTAGGCAAAAAAAAGTTATAGTGTTTGTGAAAATCCACATTTGATATTTTCATAAAACCGCCGCAATTTTTGAAATTTTCAACATTTTTTTTCATTATTCTGTGGTTGTCGAAAGGGAATTATAAACATCACCAGAGTCAGGGAAAACTTATATAACCAAAGTAGGTCAACATTTATAAAGGTTTAAAGAAAAACCTTACTGTTTATGGAAAACAACCCTAGAATTTTAAATTCTCATAATTTTCCTAAAATTACATTGCTTTAAAACAGTAAAATACGTGTTTTCCTAATTTTTTAAAAATATGGCGAATGATTCTGCGATTTAAAGTTGCATTGCCTGTATGATTTAAATTGGAATTAATTATAATAATAGTTTATTATTTATAACACAACAATAGATTTCGAACTAAAACCAGAGTAGATATTTAAATCTTTACAAAATAGATATATTACATTCAGTGACATCTTTACTGCTTTTTTGAAAAATGTCGTATTTAATTGACCCACTTATTCAATTTTATTTTGAAAATTTTTTTTATTGGAATTCGGGTCGTAAGGAGAGGGAGCGGATAGAGAGAGAGAGAGGGGGGGGGGAGCTGCACGATAATAATTGCTAAGTTTTTGCATGTTTTGTTTATTTTATTCTTATTGCTTTAAAGGAAAAACATATTTTTAATTTAATTTCGGGCACTGAGGAGGACCCCTATCCGTGTTCGAAACGTTTGCCATTGTTGTTTTAACCTATATATATATAATGCACGACTTTTAATTACAAATACCCTTACGACCCGAACGCCAATAAAAAAAAATTTCAAAATAAAATAGATATATTACACTGTTTCCATTATTTTCTTTGAATAATGACGGAAAAAAATGTTTTCCAAATATTTTGTAGCAAAATTATCACTTTTGTATTGTAGGTAAGCTTTATCAATTTTCTTTTCAAATGATAAAATAATAATGGCATTACATACAACTAAATCCCTATCTTTACATGATAATTTTAAAAAATCTTTGAAAGTGACTGAATTTAAATACAATACTTTTTTAAAATAATATTAAATTTTCTGTTTCAGTATTGTACAATTTCAAATTCAAAAGTTCTAAAATCTGAACTAATTCACTTTAAATATAAAACACTCAGCTGTATTTAAGCAGTCTTGTGTTGAAGCATTGAATATTGATAATATAATTGGAACAGCGCTTTTCATTCAGCTATTTTGAAATAAATTGTATCCTGATCAATGAATAATTGCATACTGAATAAAAGATATATCTCACCTGCAAAACTTTTTAAATGCAAATACATTATTTGATAGATTATGGTACGAATAATTTTTCTTGTTCTGGTAGGAATGCATTGAAAGAAATTTCAGATTTTACTTTCTTTTGTATAAAATTAGGGAAGCTTGAATATTTTGGCGGTGGATCCGTCTATAATATCGATAAAACTTTCTGTCCAGACGAATTTCAATTTCACGAAATGAGATGCGGCTAAGCTTTTCCACGCAAATGCGTTGCATATTCTGCTTACGTGGGTGAATGGACGCAGAAGAGAATCAATGAGGATTAAAGATTCATAAAAGGATATAAATATCCAAACGAGAAAGTCAAAAGAGTTGCAGCAGAGCATTTCTAAATTGCTGATGAGTGCAATTTTTTCAGATTCAACTACAGAAATGGTTCGAACAAAGGTTGACCAGGACTGAGGACGAGATTTTACAGGTTCATCAATTTTGACCTTGAGGTACATTTTCAAGGTCAAATTGAGGTAAGACACTTTTCCTAAATGAGAACCCCTATTTTTGACTGCGGATTTAAAAAGTGCGGGAAATTTCACGTCAAAAATGACATGTGGAAAAATGTTTTTTCTGACCTTCAAAAGATAAAGAATTACAAAACCCATTTTTCCACAGGTCATTTTGGACGTGAAATTTCTCGCTCTTTTCAAATCCGCAGTCGAAAATAGGGGTTCTCTTTTCAGAGAAGGGTCTTAGATTTATTTGACCGTTAAAAATTGACTTCGAGGTCAAAGTTGATGGAACAGTCAAATGTCCCCCTCGGTCCTGGTCAACCTTTGTCCGAACTATTTCTTCGTTGATAAAGTACTTTAGAAGCTATTTGGGATTATAGATTAAAATGGGTCATCGTGATTATGGACTTGCGAAAAATTAACTTCAATAGTTCAAGTCATAACGGATCAGTCCTTATTTTCTATACTTGATTTACATCAGATGAAACCGGGCAGTCCGACTCTGCTACTGTTATTTATTTTCAATAACTTAGGATAACGGAAATTTTCTTTAAATTATTTAATTTTCTTCGCTGTACTTTGCAGTTAAATCGACAATATTTAAAATCCCTAAAAACCCTTAAACAATTTTGAAATGTATAAAAATAAAGTACGTTTGTTGAAACAACTAAAAAGTCAATTTTCACGAAAACAACATTTTGAATTTTTATTCAGGTGAATAGTAGTATAAAGAAGATATATTGTGAGTTTTATTTTTGCAAAAATTTTTCTTCAGGTAGAAAAGTTAATTTATTTATAATATAAAATACATTTTTCAAAATACCAATTCTTTTTTTAAATTTATAGTTTTACGTCTTAATGAAGCTGACATCATATCAAGTACAAAATATACAGCTACAGAATTCAGAAATATCAGGTCCTTAATAAAGTAAATAAGAAAATTCTCAAAATTATTTTTTACGCACATAGGCTTTTTGAATTCCAGTAATTCACGGGACATGGATCTTTTACCCACTATTCTTCTAGCTACGGGAGAGAAAAAATGTGCTCGCCGCGCGGGCACATTCTCATCGCGCGGCTTGCTCAACTACTCCGGAAAAGAAGGTCTTGATACCCTCTGGTCCCGGAGCAGAATAGTTCTTCATGCCTCTTAATACTTTATTCACCTCCCCAGCAGTAATAGGCAGGCATTCTACCTCAAATGTTATTAGGTCATTGCACTGCTCCTTGAAGCTATTTATGTTCTTTGAGTCTGTTTTCACTGGATGATCGACTTCGTAGACTTTTCTCCAAAATGATTCGACCTCCTCTGGTTCGGATTGATGGTCGACAGTAACTGGAGGGTCTTGGAAGAGTCAAGATGATTTACAGAAAAACCGTTGGTTTTCTCTGATCCACCTCTCGTCGCTCTAGACTTTTTTTAAAGTCAAATATTATCCGTATTCTCATGACAATATGCTGTCTGATGTTCAGCAGTGTTGACTTGTTAAGTGTGTGATAACGGATCCAGCGTTCATGCGCGAACTGTAGAATCTTCGTGGGGAAATTTCTACCAGATGTTATGTAGTAAATCACACTTTGAATGCGGGACGCGTACTGTATTGCCCAGCCCATCTTTGAGGTGAGTTGATGCATTCGTATTTTGGTCTTATAATCAGCTGTTGATTTTGATATAGGGTTTGCATCTGTCAAGAGCTTTCGCTGCATTATACACACCACAATTGATTGTGCAGAGGTCGGATTCTTCAGAAAAATTTCCTTGAATCACGTCATCCAGTTCAGCCAGATTTTTGGGCCTGAGAGAAACTTGGATGTTGATGGTTCTCCGGGTCCTGAAGCATCACTGTTCTTTTAAAGGATTCCTGCCCGCGATTGTGGTACCGCGACGACATGCTAGGCCAGGTGGAGATGTCAGTCGCCAGGAAGGTACATATTACTACAACACTGCACACGACTTTTTGGAGAAAATTTTCTAAACATAAAGGTAAGTAATAAAGGTCTGAATAGTAATCTCCTAAAGTGTATAATGTATTTTCTGAGTCATGTTTCATTCTTTTGTCGATAGACGACCTTTTAGTTTCTTGAAATACAACCTAAATATGATCCTACAAAGGTTTCCACATAGGATCCTATGCGTTTCACCTATAGGAAATAACGTAGAGCCCTGTATAGGTACATATATAGGATCCTGTCTAATAAGGTACTTTATCGTACCTAACTAATGGTACCTCATGGCACCTCATGGCACCTAATGGTATTTATATCTCTAGGTTCTCCTGGAGGACCGAAAAAACTTCGGCGCAGCCGTAGTTACCATAAAATATGACTGCGCATCTCGATATGGTCCCATAAAGGCACATATACAGGATCCTATATAGGATTTTATACAGGAACCTATACAGGAACCTATATAGGATCCTTCATCGGATGCTATCTCATTACGGAAATTTAAATAACCGCATACGGAGGAGGTGAAATAAGTTCGACGGGAAATGAAAGAGACTTCACTGTATATTAAGCAGAAAGTCTTGATACAGGTACCCAACTGGGGGAGATTTCTTAAACGATGACTTTGGGATACTAGGAGACCTCTCAGAGTATGCAGCTTTATTGTTGAATGGGGCCTGACGAACCCTTCCTCTAGCTCCTCGTGGGAACATCATTGACACAACCAAAAAAGTTGTAGGGTCGTTTCAAACCAATATAATGCGTTGAGCACCCGGCAAAGGGTCAAAAAACAGTGCCGATCACCCTAGAATTCGGATTGCTGAAAATAATATACACCGAGATTGACTGGACAAATCAACTCAAGGATTACTTGCTAGCCTGCTATGATGCTAGCATCATCCCTGTTCACCGAGGTTGTATGGCGCGTATAGACACTCTGTGATGCCAGAAACATCCAGAGCTTTGGCAGGTTTCGCATTAGTAATTGCAAAATCAACGTTCCTAACTCTCGCAGAATGGATATGTAAGCGCAGCGCTTCCCTAGTCGCTGCTTTAACAAGCTGCAGAAGAAGATGAGGCAGCAAAATTAAGTTCAACCGCGAAAAGCAGGAACGTTATAAGAGATAATCGCGATGTCTCCCTTCGTGAGGATGTCTCGAAGAAGTACGACCTCGGGACCGTCAAGTGATTAGTTTATAGTGCTGTGAGAGCTTTGACTGATTCAAATCGAAGGTTAAAACCGACGATGGATCACAAGACCAAAAGACGCTTGCGTCAAATGACAAGAAGATTGGATTGGAAAGACAGAAAGCGTCCCGTGTTTAATGTGTGACTGAAATGATATTTTCTGGTAGACTGCTCATGGAAAAGGTTCTAAGGTTCGTTCAAGAACTAAGGATCGACAACCACATATTGAACAATTTAAAGCTGCTGACAATCAAGCAGCATACCAGTTTTATCCGGCGTAGGGGGGGGGGGGATGCAAAGGATGGAGAGATGGATCACGGAGCACCAACATTTTCTCACTTACCCATCGTGCCTCTTCAGCTATCTTCCTGTTTGTGTCAAAAATCCATCAGTGCCCAACGAGGTAGAGACTTTTTGTCGAGAAATATACTAGATCTCGAGAACACTGAATTTGAAAGAAGATACTGATAATATCATCCAGTTCAAGGAGTTTTGCGGCAATCTCATAAGGTAAGGATAAATATCCATCAACCATCATGTGGCTCGAAAAAAGGTGTGAGAACCTGATAATTGACAGGTGCGTCTGCACAGACTCAGTAGCCCATCAGCGCGTCCTGTAAGCGGCCTGTATTGACGATCGAGAAATCTTTCGATGCATAGAAAGATTGATGCCCCTTCGGAAACCTATATTTACTATCTCATCTGGAAATTATCGTATGACAACGAACAACCTCACTTTTGCATCACACTTATGCCTCTTATCTCTCGCACTACGAAATTCTCACGTATAAAGCTACGGCGACACTAATCATCACGTGCATAAGGTCACTCTTGTATTTTATTTGAATAACCTAAAGGTTTATGCTTGTCGTAAAAGAAAACTTCAGAGTGCTTTAAATATCGTCAACGTGTACAGAGGAGAGATTGTTACAAACTTTGAATTGGACAAGAGTGCGAGGATTAATCTGAATAAATGCAAGATTATTGGCGTCCTCAATGACCCTGATCTTATGCGTATAAGTATTATTAGACATCATTCCACTGGAGAGAGTTATACATACTTGCACGTGCTGCAAAGTCGCATTCAGGACCCAACGTCAGGGAAGGAGTTTCTCCTACAATGAATAAAGAACGACCTTGCGGTGCTTGAGATCACTTC
Organism: Druon quercuslanigerum; assembly: GCA_010014905.2. Taxonomy (NCBI): domain Eukaryota; kingdom Metazoa; phylum Arthropoda; class Insecta; order Hymenoptera; family Cynipidae; genus Druon; species Druon quercuslanigerum. The sequence continues at coordinate 11,374 of JAAAKG020165136.1, forward strand.
ACGTAAGGTCATGAATATGGATAAGACTTTGCACCGGGGTTTGGCCTGAGTTTTAAAATCAAAAGTGAGGAACGTGAATTAATACATTTATATGCTTCAGTCCTAAAAAGCTGAAGTAAAGAAAACAGAGGTTGAAAAAAGCGTCAACACCTATTCGAAAAGAAAATGCAAGGGAACTTTCACAGAAATGTAGAAAAACAGTCCTTTTCGAACGAGGAAACTTTTGCTTTCCTCTGATCATTAAGGCTAATTCAGATACAGAGGGTTTTATTTTCGCATGCCAGGACGTTGTCATTTCCACCTTCAGGAAATGCCAGTGATAAGTACAGAGGGTCTCATGTACACGCTGAGCACCTAGAACACATATTATTCGGGTGTTCCCACTCTCTAAGTAACGACGTAACTCTAAATCATAGAGCGGATATATGGAGATGGAAGAAAAGGAAAGCGATTGAGAGTTTACAAGAAAGGTATATAAGTTAAACGCAAATGGTATTAATTAAGTACTAGATCGGGTAAGTGGGATAAGAAGTTAAAAGAGGAAAGGGGGGGGGGTAGCGAAAAAGTGTTTGCAGGGAGTAGAAGAAAGGAGACGGAGAGCGGTAGAACTAGCTAAATGGAAAGAAGAAAGAAGGACGTCTTTTAGTCAAAGAGATATGCGAGAGAGGAATGGATTAAGCTATGAAGAATTGGAGGCAAGGGACAAGGAAAGGCAATTAATGGAAAGATGGGGAATTATTGAGGAATCAAAATATAATAAATAGTATAAGATGATAAAAAGGGAAGGAGTACCAAACCATTAGGAAAAGGGATATAATCCGTAAGATTATCCTAGTCACTTGTCAAGCATCTAAGAAAATTATTATACCTTAAATAACTCTCAAACCCCTTAAAAAGCTGCAAAATGTTATTGAAAAATCTTCAAAATTTTAGTTAATGATCTTCTGTTCAAAAACTTATAATGCAAAAAACTCAAATTATGGACAATTTTTGCGCTATGACGATTTAAAATTCAGATTTTGGTACATATTTTTACCTGTGGAGTAGAATATATCATAGACTTTTTTCCACCCTTTGCATTGCTCTCGTGCAAGTTTATGCAGAAAATGATTGCACGGACGAACAAGTGCAATGCAATCGTGCAGGTAGTGATAAGCGGTAAGCATTAGAGCGATGCGCTAAGCGTTTAGCTGACGCGCAAAGCTTTCATATAATTGCATGTTATCGAGCTTCAAACGCGAAATTCGATTTTTATTATCAAGAGGCGTCTGGTTATCTGAATCGGTGATAAAAATAGCTAATTCACAGGCGCATGACAAACGCTACTTTTGTTTGAAAGATAGCAACCTTCGTTCGTCGCAAAGCGCTTTAAGTCGAATGGAAATACAAAACAGTAGACACCCAGCATTGCAATTTAGCTCTGATCAAGCAGTTTATGTCAAACACTCTAAAGCATCTTTTACAGACTTCTCCTTTTGTATCAAACTCATTTTGCAATTTGTTGTGATTAAGCAATTGGATCGACTTCAATTTTTAATATTTGCAAAATTTTTAGTCAATAAATGAATTTACTGTCATTATCCGGTCTTTCCAGACACAAAAATTCTTGGGGTTCCCGTCCAGCGGAGACCCTGAATTCCATGACACCACTAAGGTCAGACTGCTTGATTTCATATGAAATCGGTCACTCATAGAATAGTATATTGTGTAACAAGTACGAGAAGCCAATATTTTTTTGCATCTGTCCGAACGTTAATCACGCAATAGAGGAATCTGTCATTTTGCGTACACTTTAGTGAAACAGAATTTCGCCATTTCTATACATGTGTTGCAAAAATCTATTCATTTACAAAAATTTTCAATTAAACTTTCCTCTTAATTGTAACTGCCGCAATAACGAATGAACGGCAGAATTTGGTGGACTTATTTAGATACAGAAATATATGAATTTCGAAGTTATAATAGAGTTTCATGGGAAATAAATGCGCTGGCATTGGTACGCACGTAATCCTGCCGGAAAGCAAAGAACGAGAAAATTCCTTGATTCAAATGCGCGAGACTTGGTCGGAGTGCAACGCAGGCAAACGCATAGGATAGGGAATGGCAGTGGTTTTGGTCGATATTTTGGCCGCCCGCCAGCCAGACGCCTCACGACTCTATCGCAACGATAGACGGCAGCAAACGTAAATAAAAGCAATGAAAACACAATAGCAAGTTACGGGGCAGCTTATTTCATTTTATAGACATAGTGTCGATGTATAGCGATCAAAATGATACATATAAAGTATAATATATAATTCTAGATACACAAGCGTGGACAAATTTCGTGGCAGTTTAGTATCAGGTCTCGCCCAGATATGGCCTTCTCTAAACTATCTAGTCTGGAGAATCTGATTTGTCCCAGGACTGGCACTGCTTAGCGACCCAAAAACAGTGAAAGCTCTAAGCTCGGTCAAGAACGTCTTGTCTGGTCCAGGACAGACAGTGATCAGCTATTCAAGGCTATAAGAAATTCATACTAAGAAAACATACAATGTTTTGTAAAAAAAATTTGATTGTAAATCTGACCCATATACTATCTCTTCCCATTTTAAGATTTTTTCAGAAGCCCATCGACTGTTTATTTTAATTTATTTTCTTACTTGTTTAGGTATAGTAGTTACCTTAAGCATACCCTTCGCTAAATTTAATTTGTTATTTAAAAAAGAAAAGAATTTGCTAGTACAATCAATTTTTTACATTCGCCCCCCCCCCCAGTTTTTGTCAAATGTCCACGTTTTTAAGCCCCCTGAATCCGAAAAACAGGTTTTTACGAATGTGGCTTTCTGTATGTGTGTATGTATGTCTGACTGTCTGTCTGTGAGTACGATACTTGTGAACAAATTATTCTATGAGATTTGCCTTTGGTACACTCTTTCAGTGTCCTAAACTAAAGGTCAAGTTCGTTAGATAGCTATTTTAGATACAAATTCCAAAAGTGGACACATTTTGAATATTTTTAGATCACTTTTTTCAAAAATAAAAAACTCTCTGTATGGTTATTCATAGTGTTTAAAAAGTCAAACAATTTATCCTAATGACTTTTTTCAAAGAAACCAAAAATCACCAGAGTTATAGCATTTACAAAATTCCAAAAAACACAAGAAAATGAACTTTTTAAGCCGAATAACGCAAGATATATAGAATGTCAAGAGAAAAAATATTGCTTTTTAAATTCCCTACAAGATTATCGTAACAACATTTTGAATTTTCTTGAAAAATCAAAAATTAACATTTTTACAGCATACAAAATAATGAAAAATCAAACAATCACATTTTTCGGCGAAACTATGCAAAATACGATAAAACATGAAGAGGCAAAAAATATGCATTTAAAAAATATCTACGAGCTTGTTATTAATTAATTTTTGATAGAATGCGTAGTTTTGGCTTTAATCATGAAAAACGTAATTAATAGTTTTAAAAAACCTACCCGTTGCGTGGGCACATTCTCATCACAACTTTTGTCTTTTAATTTCTTTTTGTTTCTTGCGTGGGGTTTCAAAAAATTGAATTTTTTAATTTTTTTCATTATATCTTTTACGATTAAAACCAAAAACATAACTATCCAAAAATTATTCATGACAAATGAAATCATTTTTACAATCTCATCAGAGAAGGTATTTTGTCAGTTTTTGTCAAATGTCCACCTAGACGTTTTGAAAGACTCTTTTAGGTAATTATTAGAAGATGAAGCAATAGAGTAGCACAACTACGATGTAGAACACAATGCGGTAAAAAATTAAATTCAAAAAGTCTGGATCATGGAGGTTAGGGACATAATTTAGAAGTTAAAAAACGGTAAGGCTGCTCAGTAGACCAGGGATAAACTTGAGTTCGAAGCACGAGATACGTGATGAGAATGTGTTCGTCAAAGCCGAACGAGCTTTAATAAAAGAGAATTTACAATCAACAAATTACTGTTGTACCGAGTTGACCCAGCGCGTAGCTCGAGGTAATTACAGTATCAAGCGCGAAGCACAAGATAAATATACATTTTCGAGCACGCCGCGTGAGAGCAAATATTCCCCTAAAAAAGTATTTAAAAAAGTAAAAAAGTGTGGAACTTCCAATCCTGCAATTTAACCCTTTAAAATTGAATAGTTGGAAACCATAAGGGGCTAACCCTTATTCGGAAATATGTTTAGGAAAACGGAAAAACAATATATATATTTCTAAATGAAATTTTTTTTGAAAATGTGCACAGTGAAGGAGAAAATATGGAATTGAGTCGCAACGCAGTTCGAGGCGGGATGGTTCCTAGGAAAAGTCGTAACTTCGGGGCAGAAAACACTTGCTAATGTCCAAGTGCCCTTAGAGTGAACGTTTGCAGATGTGAGACCAAAATCAAAGGGTCTGATGTCACCGGGGGAAGTGAAGACAAGAGGTCGCTCTTGTTCTGGCTCTCTTTCTGAATAGTCGCCTTATTTTATATCGCTTGTATTTTTAATTTCATAATAACAAAGTTACCGGAAGACCTCTCAGAGTATGCAGCCTTATCCTGGCCTGATGAACCCTTTCCCCAGCTGATCGTGGGAACAACAATGACACCACTAAACCAAAAAAATTTGTAAATACGGTTGAAAACGATTGAACGCGCCGAGCACCCGACATTGGGTCGACAAACAGTCTCGATTACCCTAAAATTCGGAGTGCTAAAAGTGTTGTACATGAAAACACGAGCACGAACCGGCGAAAACCCGCCATTGGCTTGACAAATCAACTCAAGGATGATTTGCTAGCCTGCTACAGTGCCAGCATTATCCCTGCCCACGGAGGCTTAATGGCGCGTATGCACACTTTGTGGTCCCAGAAACACCTAGGGCAGGCATGCCCAACCCGGGAAAATTTCCTCCGAGAACAGATGTTTCGGCAAGAGCACAGTCCCCTATCATTTCCCTTGGAGAGCAGTGGTGATGGAAGAGGTGTCTCCTCTGTAACGTCACGTAGCTAAAAGCCTCATCGTAAACAGGAAATATCTGTTGATGTACTAGTCTAACTTATCTTTCTTTATTGTGCATAATGTTAGTACATTGTTAGACTTTCAAAAGTATCAGTCAGCCAAAACTGTGATATTCACATCTTCAATAATGTAAACAAAAAAAAACACTTTGTAAACTGCTCCTTTCAATTACAATAATTGAAAATAAATTTGAACATACTGAAATGAAAGAATTGAAATCCTAGTTACTACAGTAGCCATCTCACGCACGAAAATACGCGGCTGGCTGCACCTACTACGCCGAACGCGGCTTGATGCAGGAGAGAGGATTATCTGACATTCCTTGTTCGCTTCCCCGACAGCCCCAAAAACTAGAAGTGTCCCAGAGTCTACTGTATTACAATTCCATATTGAAAAGCTATTCGCCCCCTAGAACCTGAACAGATATTTCCTATCTACGGTGAGGCCTTTCGCGACGTGACGTCACAGAGGAGACGCCTCTTCCACCACCACTGCTCTCCAAGGGAAATGGCAGGGGACTGCGCTCCTGCCGAAACATCTGTTCTTGCATGGAATTTCCCCGGGTTGGGCATGTCTGACCTAGAGCTGCGGCACGTTTCGCATCAGGCTGCAGAGGAAGACGAGGCAGAAACAATAAGTCCAACTGCGGAAAGCAGGCACCTTCTAAAAGACGATCATCTGGACCAACAATTCTTAAAGGTCCCGAAAACTGGAATTACAACATTGTCATATCGTTATGGCCACTATGTCATAATTGTGTGCTTATTATGTGCTAATGTGTGCTGCAGAAAAAAATGTTGTACGCGGTAATTTTTGTCAAGAACATGTAGTAATGCTAGTTTCAGCTGAAGCCACAACTCAGGTATGCGAAGCTCAGAAACTATTAGCGGTATCAAATTCTTTTTTACGCAGGAATTTAGTGTTAATTAAGTGCTCTCGATTTTTGCTATGCCAAAAATCCGGGCACATTTTTCACCAAAAACTTGTAGTAATACTGGCTTCAGGTGATTCTGGTATGTGAAACTCGGAAACTATTAGTGATGTCAAATTCTGCTTAGCGCAGGAATTTAGTGCTAATTAAGTGCCAGTATATTCTGCAAAAACTGAATTTTGTGCCCGGTAATTTTAATCAAAAACATGTAGTAATGGTGGCTTCATATATCTGGTATTTAAATCTCGAATACTATGAGTGATATCATATTCTACTTTTCGCCGGAATTTAGTGCTAATTATGTGCCAATATATTCTGAAAAAACTAAATGTTGTGCCCGTTAATTTTTATCAAAATCATTTTGAAACCACCATTACTACATGCTTTTGGTCAAAATTTAATTAGCACTAAATTCCTGCGCAAAACAGAACTTGATATCACTAATAGTTTTCAATTGTCAAATAATGGTCACCTGAATCCAGCATTAATACATGTCTTCAATCTAAATTACCGGGGACAAAATTTAGTTTTTGCAGAATATATTCGTACTTAAACAGCAGTAAATAAAATTCATATCGAGAGGAGAATTTGATAGCACTAATCATTTCTGAGTTTCAAATAGCAGTCGCCTGAAGTCACAATTACTACATGTATTTGATCAAAATTAACGGGGACAAAATTTAGTTTTTGCAGAATATATTGGCACTTTATTAGCACTAAATTCCTGCGCCAAGCAAAATTTGATATCACTAATAATTTCCGACTTTCAAATACCAGTCACCTGAAACCATCATTACCACATATTTTTTATCAAACTTACAGGGCAAAAAATTTAGTTTTTGCAAAATATATATTGGCACTTAATTAGCACTAAATTACTGCACAAAGCAGAACGTGATATCATTAATAATTTCAGATTTTCAAATACCAGTCACCTAAAAACTGTTTCCAAGTTTCACATACCAGAATCACCTGAAGCCAGTATTACTACACGTTTTTGGTGAAAAATGTGCCCGGATTTTTGGCATAGCAAAAATCCAGAGCACTTAATTAACACTAAATTCCTGCGTAAAAAAGAATTTGATACCACTAATAGTTTCCGAGTTTCGCATACCGGAGTTGTGGCTTTAGGTGAAGATAGCATTACTACATGTTTTTGACCAAAATTGCCGGGCACAACATTTTTTCTTCAGCATAAATTAGCACTAAATAAGCACAACATAAGCACTAAATTATGGCATAGTGCCCATATCGATATGCCAATGTTGTAATTCCAGCTTCCGGGACCTAATTCTTCAGTTTATGGTGCTGAGAGAGCTTTGGCTGATTCAAATCGAAGGATAAAATCGAAAATGGTTTCAAAGACCAAAATACGCTTGCATCAACTGAACAAGATGATTGGATTTGCAATACAGAATTTGACCCGTGTTCAGTATGTGAATTGAATAAACAACAACTGGTAGATCCTTCACGGAAAGAGTTCGAAAGTTGGTTCCCCAGAACAAAAAAGCTGCGACGGGGATAATATTCCTTATTATAGCTAAACATTTAGCTAAAAATGGACGAAGGAATTTAGAAAGATCCCTGCATCAGTGAAAATTAATATCTTTGACCATTTTCCATATACCAGGGGTATCGTATAGTCAAACCCATACCAAGTATAGCAATGATAGAGATATTAAGAATAGGTGTCTGACGAAATTATCGAGAGAGCACCGGTGCATTATGGGAGCAGCGAAATAAAATGGCGACAGTAATATCGGGGGCAGTGACAGTTCAGATTTACTTTGGTCAATTAAACGCTTTTAACCACTTAAAATGTGCGCGAATGTTTGTGTTGCGCTAATAATAATTCACAAGTGTTTCGATTGCAGGCGTTAACTATATTGAAATATCAAGAAACGTGAGGAAAACAACAAACTTGACCTCCAAATACATTATATAGATTAAAGAGAAATTCACTTTCTCGATACCAGACGAAAAATTGGCTACTGTAAGTTAATATATTTCTATCACAACTTAATGTTTTTCTAATCTAAAGATAATAATATTATACATAAACTGTCGAAAATAATAAATACTCGAAATTACCAACTTTGTCAAAATGACTGATTTACGAGGACCATTTATATAAAGTAACTAAATGTTAACTTAAACTTACTAAACTTTGTACCTAATCTAAGCAGCCACTTTCTTTGAGTTTAATATAGTCTCAATTCACTCGTTCGTTCAGGAATTTTTTCCGTGTGTAAAGGTTTCTTCACACAGCCAAATGAGGTGTGTTTTCTTGTACAGGAACATGTTCAGAATTAAGGGAATAAAAGAAAGTTGACTTTAGAGCTGTAAGCGACATAGGTAAGTTTTCGCGATGGCTTTCTGTAAAGGAACCTATACATATTTCTGTAAAGGATCCTTCCAAAGGTTACTTTGAAGGATTTCTGCGAGGGATCCTAGACAGATTACTGTACAGGAAACTTCGCATTAAAACCAAAGCCCAGCCAGAAAGTTAAAAGAAGATACTGATAATATAATACACTTGAAAGGGTTTTGCGACAACCTCTTAACATCCTGAGGAGGAATATCCATTAATCACTACCGAAGAGATAAAAAAGCACTTAGAGGTACGAAGGACATTTTCGCTGCAGGACCAGATAATATCAGGAACTTCTGATGAATGCAGTTTACTTCTTCATCAACACATCACTATAGCTGTCTTAAGGAGCAGGATTGTACGAAGAATTGAGCTTGTGTGGAGAGAGATGTACGAACAACGTCACTCGAAAAAAGGTGTAGCAGGCTGCCGGCAGAACCTGATAATTGAAAGGTGCATCTGCACAGACGCAGCAGGCTATCAGCATATCCTGTCAGTAGCCTCGATTGACTGCCGGAAAGCTTTCGATTCACCCTCTCATGGACCAATCAACAGTCTGTTGGAAAGCTTGAAGGTTCATCCACACGTAATGAGATTCATAGAGAGATTGATGCCTTTATCTCTCGCACTACGAAATTCTCGTGGATGCCTCTGCGGCTAAGATTCGTCTTAGGAAATAAAAGATTATTGGCGTTCCCAATAACCCTGAGCTTGTAGATATATGGTGTTATCAGGCACCTTGAGCCTGGAGAGACCTACACATACCGAGGCGTACCTCAATGCCGCATTCAAAACGTGACATCAGTGAAGGAATCTCTCTAAAGCTGATACAAGCATCTTCTTCGACAGATTGTAGCCTTAAAATCTGTCGGCGTTGAACAAAGTATCTGCTACTAAAATGCTTGCTGTCCCGTTTCTACTCTACTCGTTTCGAGTAGTTTAATGGACGAAGAATGAGCTTATGGCCCTTCATATTACCATACGTAAGATTATGCAAATCCATAAGAGCTTGCATATCAATTCATCCATTTCGCTATTATACATTTCAAATGGTCAAGGCGGACGTAGACTTCTGAATCTCCAATTTGTTAATAACCGAATTTTTATAAGTACAGCTTACGTCGTTGAAAATAGCAGACAGCTTTTCTAAAAATGATCAGGAAAAACGCGATGAGTGGCAAACGAGCGTTCCTTTATAAATCCGAGGACCAGGCAGTCGAGAACCTCGGCCTTAATTTTAACATGAGTAGAGAGGAAATTACATTACTTCATCTACACGCTCACTCCTAAAAGCCGGAATAAAAAAAGCACAGAGAATCGAAACGTAAACATTCAGGGCCACCTGAACCGATTACAGTAGTAATATATAATGTTGCACAATATACTCGATTGTATACTTGCGCACTGAGGTCCTTCCAATGCGACAGTCGCAAGCACTCTCACCAGAGAAACTGGGTGGGCCAGCAGTTCTAGGAAGTAATAAACCGCGGCTAACTAAAGCGCGGTTCTGGTGTACTTAAAAAGAAAATACACGGAAACTTCCACAGAAATGGAGAAAAACAGTCCTTGTCGAAGTAGAAAAATCTTCTTTACTCAGATCATCAAGGTCTAATTCAGGTACGAAGGGTTTCATTTTCACCTGCCAGGACGGTGTCATTTCCACCTTAGTATAACGTGACTGCATTTTATGTCAAAATGTCCCCAGCGATAGGTACAGAATGTGCCATGCACACGCTGAATACCTAGAACACATATTATCCGGGTGTTCCACTCACGCTTGAACGACACATCTTTACAGAAATAATGCAGCGCTAAATGTAATAATGTGCTATCTTTTTTCGATCTTACGGGTTTGTCGCGACCATATCCTTCCAAGCGCTCTTAAGGAGTTAAGCGTCAGTTGCCCAAAACGAGAAGTGAAAGGCCTGACATCGTTCTCCAAGATTTTGAGAAACGAACTATATTCGTGATCGAATTCTCGACTCTAGCTGACTACAACATCATTGCCAAGGGGAAGGAAAAGGGGAACGGTATTAAGTCACTGGATTGTAACCTTAAAGCCATACCCGGGAGCCAAAAATATGCCAAGGAACTTGCGATAAAGATGCAGAAAGCTTGGATCGCCTGTCATTGTGATTTCATCTGCTGGTTTTGCTGAGAGCCGGTGTCATTTTTTGATGGCATTTGTTCCCAGTGAGACCCTGCAGTGCCTGTTTAACCACCAGAGTTCTTTTTTACCTGAACACGAGTAATTAGCTTTGCAATATAGTTCAAAAATAGTCAACTTTGGGAGGTCAAAACTTATTTCCTATTGGGGCTAGGTATTTGCATTTTTTAGGATTACTCGGAATTGCGTATGCTTTAATTAAAATCCAAAACACTTGTTTGTAAATTCCAGTTTCTTCAAAGAACCATAAACTTTGCACTTATTGAAGAGTTTTTTATCTCTGACAGAATTTCCTCTAATTTGATTTTGCTGTTAAACAATTTGCTCTAAAATACAAGGGAGCGGATAAGTCTACGCAAACACGATTTTCAAACCTTTTTTCAAAAATATTTCTAGGATGCATGATAGTAATTTCTAGAGAACTTGGAATTGTCATTAGTACGCCTTCATAAACCGTTTTAGCAAATAAATGGACATTACCTACTATTCTTGAGAATAGAACAATTTAAAATGGAATTAATATTTTATATTTAAAAATTAGAATTTTAAAGAATTGAAAAGATTTTCGTTGTCACGAACTGATTTAGAATTCATTTCTGAAGACAATGAAGGGAAAATTTATCTTTTTACTTGGGACGTGATGAGGTGACCAATTTCTTTTCAAAAATCATTTTCCTCAATCTTTATACGTAACTGTCAAGAAAATTACTTTACACTTGTCTATTGATAAAATCTAATCATTCCCGGTCTATAGAGCAATATTCACTGCGTAGAATTTTTATTTTTCTTGCAACATAGATTCTTATCACCAGCGACAAATGCGATAAAAAATTTGGAAAAAAATTAAATAATCGAATTTTGACGAGCACATTTGGCATAATACTATTTTTATAAATGTTAATGTGTGCTCCATTTATGTGGACGGAAAAATAGATGAAGCTGAGAGAACAATATAAAAAATCTACGCGCACATACACACACATTCGCAAAACGTTGTTTTTCTGGTTCAGAAGGTCTCAAAACATGGATATTTGAAAAAAATATATGGTACGAAGAAGCTTTTAGCACAAAAAAACGCCTCGAGCAAATGACGCTTCTCTTCCATTTTAAGGTTAGAGTCGAAAGAGTATACGAAACAGTGTATTGGTCCCGCGACATATCAGTATAGTTGCCTCACCGATACCGCATGGGTGGAGACATTACATACCCGTAGCTCGCTGAACTACAATTCTATATATATTTGGAGAAGCAATACTGTTTTTCCCGTGTATGATTTTATAAGTTTATTAAAAGTAGAATTAAACACAAATATTCAAACAGAGAATAGTTAATCAAGGTCTTAACAATATGTGCACAGGTTAGTTCGTTTAATTTTGAGCATTTTCAGTGATTATTGTACAAAATTTTATTTTCTTACACTAACGACAGAACATCAGGAGACAGGTATTTTGCTTCTGAAAACTTTGCTCAGCTTCGCATAATTATAATTTAAACTATATTAATCAATTCTTCAATGTTTAAAAAAGTTATATTCGCAATAAGAACTTTCCATTTGTTAATGTTTGAGTGGTATACAAATTATAGAAATCATTGATACTAGATCAGCGGACATGTTGCAGTTTTGACATATTGCATATTTATTGCCTATATATATATATTTATATAATACTTCGGGTCAATATTCTTAAAAATTGCTTGTGCTCAGTTTTATGTTTAATATGCTTAAAAACATTCTTAAAGTAAAAAGTATTTTTTTATATAAAACGTCAAGGGGCATTAATATTAAAATTATTATAGAAACGCCTATAACTCAAAACAATAAAAGCATATACAATACTAACAATATTAATACAACCATTTGTAGTGCACAGTAAGTATTATGCAAGTTTAACAGCACAGTAAATCTCAGAGATGCTTTTTATCTGAAGTTGCATAAAAACATTGCAAGCACTTGAAAACTACAATTATCCGATGTCAGATCATTTTAATCAGGCGGCGGATAAAAATTATCCGGCGTCGGGTAACTGGAGTTGTAAATGTTTCGCAACCTTTTTATCCAAATTTAGATAAAAAATGATCATGAGATTCACTGTGAGAACGTAGCTGTCAAAAACGGGCTGTAACATTTTTTCAAACACCAACAGCATGCACTGTTGCGGTAATATATGAATGTATTCTTCCAATCAATATTGATTTGCAATATTGTTGCAATGATGTAACAATGTTATGAAGTAATATTTAAAAAATTTTGAAGAGAGAAAGAAAGGAGATGACCTCACTTCCTAACACAGTTTTGGCAGCGAAATGGAAAAAATAATATAATTTTATGCAAGATTGTTGCAGAAACTTGTTGTAGCATTGGATTATTATTGTTAAAGAAAGGATATTTATATATTGAAGCAAAATTCCAGCAATAATGCGTGCTGTTTGGGAACTAAGTTTCATAACTATGATGTAACGTGTGTGCTGAAACTAGTAGCTCACCAAAAGCGTAACAGTGTTACATCAACTTTATATAACGTTGTTGGAATTTAGTTACATAATAGTTTTAAGAAACTGTTACGTGAATGGTACACAATTACTGCATTACAGATGATTATTTCTAATTTGAAAAATTTTCTTATAAAATTAAGATAAGTATTTTTTTCATAATTTTTAAAAGTCTTTAAATGAAATGGTAATAAGTCGGCAGCAATTCTAGAAAATGAATATATTTTATTATATATTATTAAATATATTTATATATATATATATATATATATATTGAACAAATTAATATTTTTAATTTAAATTTAACACCGTAACACTCTGCAAAAAGTGATAAAATTGGCTTTTTGTTAGTTTCGATAAACATTACATTACATTACATTTAAAAAATACCATTAAATAGCTATATTATTAGATAATCAGTTTAAAAAATTTTTAAAACTCTGTCAACAGTCAAAAGTAGGTTAAATAATCTAAGAATTAGGAGAAAGTAATGAAACTTATTTAGAAAAATATCAAAAAAACTTTTCGCTAGCTTCTTCCTGCCAAACGTTGCATTTAATCCATTTTAAATTGTTCATACAAAAATAGACAACTAAAATGAAAATTTTCACTGTTCATATTAAAAAATTAGACCAAAGCATTGATAAAATACCATTAATTCGCGGTATGGTAAGATAATATATTGGTTAAACAAATAAAAAAGTTTTAAACGATGATAAGTAACTTGGAAAAATTAAGACTCAGGATAAACTTTTGAAACTTTTTCTGTTAAAAAGTTGGATTTATATAATAATCAATTGTTTAAACAATAGAAAAATGGAAATAAAAATATAAACTCTCCAATATCATTAAATAGAACACTACATTCATAAAGTGTCCTTAATTTGCAATATTGCATGGAAATAAAATTGTTCGAATAAAAAAAATTGTTTAAACAATTAAAAATTACTGAAAAATTTGATACATTAAATCTTTTGATTTATTCATTCATGAGGATCTATGAAAAAAATACGAAACAACTAATAATTAAGGGCAATATTCTGCGGGTTGAAATAAAAAGTTAATGATGGATTCACATTTCTTTCAAAAATTTCATGAGATCATGAAAGTATTGTCTATATTTTATTATATATTTTTACGTTTTGTATAGAATTAAAAAATGGGTTCTTTTGCTATGCTATTCATATGCAAAACTTAAGGGGGTGGGTATCTTAAATAGCGAATTTACTTGATGCTCATATAAGATTGTAATCAATTTTTGGTGATAACTCATTTTTATTGAGGTCAGAGTGAAACTCTTACATTTTTACTAGTATCTTTTTAAGGCCGTGTCAACGCGTATTTCATTTGCAGTACGAATAGACAATTTTAATTATATCAAAAAAACTGAAGAATGTTGCAGGGGCAGTTAAAAAATTACGTTACGTTATTTATAATACTTTTTCCATCCCTGCCCTTTTTCGTCGCAGATTATCACACAAAGCTTGAAACCCCCGGGTGACGTCAAAAAGAAAATACCAAACATATAAACATAATATTTGAACTGATTTCACGACGCAAAATGCTCTTAAAACAGAGGAAATATAGAGTGATTTTTTTACAAAAATAGCGGAATAATTTCTTTCAAATAAAATGAATTTATAGGTACAGTATTGGTTTCGTTATGAAATATTTAAGATTTCATGTTAAAATATATTCCATGTTCAATAAATCAGCTGGAATCTCATCTAAAAATGATTACTTTTCTACCAAAAGAGAGATTAATTTTCAACGAAAAAGTTAAGTTGTTAATCTAAAAAGTCCATTTTTCAGAAAATAGTTAAATGTCAAACACGAATTTTGTAATCAGACAGGTGAATTGTCAAGAAAAAAATTAATTTTAGATAAAAACGTTTCATTCACAACCAATTAGTTGAAGTTTTAAGCAAAAGCGGCTAATTTTCATCAAAACAATAGAATTTTTAACTTGTAGTAGAATTTTTAACCTATTTCGCATTTTCAACCATAAAATACTAAAATTCTACCACAAAAAAGGGCAAATTTTCTATCCCATAATAAGATGAATTTTCAACAACGCAGTTGAATTTTCGATCAAACAGTTGAATTTGTAAAAAAATAGTTCGATTTTCAAAAAAATAAAGAATTTTAAACACAATAGCTACATTTTCAAAAATAAAATTAACTATTCCCAAACAGTTGCATTTACAACCAAATAGTTAAAGCTACAAAGAAAATAGATCATTTTTCAACAAAATAACTGAATTTTTAAACTGCAAAGAACGATTTTCAACCAAATGGTCAATTTCTCAAACAAAAATAATTAAACTTTAACCATACCTAAG
The DNA here is from genome assembly GCA_010014905.2 of Druon quercuslanigerum. Classification (NCBI taxonomy): domain Eukaryota; kingdom Metazoa; phylum Arthropoda; class Insecta; order Hymenoptera; family Cynipidae; genus Druon; species Druon quercuslanigerum. Next base: position 26,677 of record JAAAKG020165136.1, read on the forward strand.
CGCATTTTCATCCACAAAGTTAAATTGAACCAAAAAAGATGAATTTTCAAGAAGATAGTTGAATCCTTAACCAAAACAGATTGTTAATCAAACAGTTTCATTTTTATTTAAAGAGATAGCAGTTTTACTAAAAGAGATAAACTTTCAACAAAAAAAAGAATTTCCAACGAAAGTGTTGATTTTTCAAACAAGGACGATTTGTCAGTCAGTAGAAAAAAAACAACCGAATTGTGAAATTTCTAAGCCAAAAAGCAAAATTCTCTATAAAGCAGTTGAATTTTTAACCCGAAAATATGATCTTTAAACCAAAAAGTTCATTTTTAGCCAAATAGTTGAATTTTCTGCAGGATATTAGAATTTCCAACAAAATAGTAGAATTCTTAAGTCAAAATGATCAATTTTCCACAAAAACGCTGAATTTTCAACAAAAAAGATTATTTGCAAGCAAATTGTTGACTTTAAAATTTTAAAAAACATCAATTGGTACAATAGAAGGAAAAGAATCTTAAAATTAGTTAAACGTTTAATGAAGATTAGGTTTCTACTAATCTTAGAACAGAAATGATTCATTTACATTCAAATAGTTGTATTTAACAAAAAAAGCTGAATTCTCAACACAAAATTTAACGGTTAATATTTTAACCAATTTTAATTTTTAACAAAAACAATGTAATTCAACCAAAAAATACGAATTTTTAACCAAATAGTTGAATCGTCAGCCAAAACAAATTAAATTTAACCAAGAAGTTTGTTTTTTATTTTTAAAAATATGAATTTTCTATCAAAAGAGGTGAATATTTAAACGAAGAAGATTAATTATTAACAAAAGCTTTTAACTTTCAACCATAGAAAGCTTTTTCAGTTAATAGAGAAAACAAATTTTTAACAAAATGTGGAATTTCCAAGCGAAAAAGGCTTGAATTTTGAAGCAAAAAAGACGAAATTTAAAAATATACATTTTTCACAAAAAACTTAGTTTTTAACGAACAGTTGAATTTTTAACTAAAAACAATCAATTTTCAACCAAAAATGGATTAGTTAAAATTATACTTAAAAATATAGATTTTCAACCTAAAAAAACAACAAATTTTCAACATATTCGTTAAATTTTCTACTTAAGAGATAAATTTTGAATTAATCCAATGAATTTTAAACAAAGTAGTTACTTTAAACTAAGTTCTTCAGTTTTCAGTCAATAAGATTAATTTTCTGCTAAAAAACACGAGTTTTCAAGAAAATGCATGCATTTTGAACTGAAAACGGTCAATTTTCAAATAAAAATGGAATAGTTAATCTTTCAAACAACTAGTTGAATTTTTAACTTAAAACGATCAATTTTCAGCAAAAAATAAATCAATTGAATTTTCAACTAAAAAACAACTTGTTAACAAAATAGTTCAATCAAGTATGTAGCATAATTTTTAACAAAAAGCGATGAGTTCTAAACCAAAAAATCATATTGGACTCTTCAATTAAAAACAATTAACTTTTCATGAAAAATAGTTCAAGATGACGATTTTTAGAAACGGCGGAAGAAGAGGAATTCCTTAAAAAAGAAAAAAAAAGTGGGAAATAGGGTAAAGAATGATAAGCCTGAATTTTTGATGCTTTACTTGTAAAATAAAATCACTAAGTTTCACTTTCGAGCTCTTAACAAAGATTCTTTGCTACTAATAATCGTCACAAAATCTGTCTCCTTCCCACGCTTGGCATTGCGCCTTCAATCAAAAAATATAATCATGATAGAAGCAAACTTTGGGAAGTCCTGAAAGAGTACGGTGTAAATGGATGGCTCCTACAAGCTATAAAAGCAATATA
>JAAAKG020165147.1:1424-28492 GCA_010014905.2 Druon quercuslanigerum
AGATTTAAAAGACTGTACACAGCAATCAATAATTTCACAAAGATTTGAATAATTTTGCAAATATCACTAAATATTTCCAAAATTTTAACGATTTCTTAGCAAAAGTTTCCAAAGATTTCAGAAATATTTCAAGGCTTTTCCAAAAATATCAAAAGTTTCAAATATTTCGCAAAGATTTTGGACATTTTTAAAAGGTTTTACAAAGACATCAATGACTTCCCAAAGATTTCAATAATTATACAAATATTACCAAATATTTCCAAAATTTCAACGATTTCTTAGCAAACATTTCCATAGGTTTCATAAATATTTCAATGCTTTTCCAAAGATATCAAACGTTTCAAATATTTCACAAAGATTTTGCCCAGATTTAAAAGACTGTACACAGCAATCAATAATTTCACAAAGATTTGAATAATTTTGCAAATATCACTAAATATTTCTAAAATTTTAACGATTTCTTAGCAAAAATTTCCAAAGATTTCAGAAATATTTCAAGGCTTTTCCAAAAATATCAAAAGTTTCAAACATTTCTCAAAGATTTTGGACATTTTCAAAAGGTTTTACAAAGATATCAGTGACTTCCCAAAGATTTTAATAATTTTACAAATATTACCAAATATTTCCAAAATTTCAAGGATTTCTTATCAAACATTTCCAAAGATTTCATAAATATTTTAATGCTTTTCCAAAGATATCAAAAGTTTCTAATATTTCACAAAGATTTTGGACATTTTTAAAAGGTTTTACAAAGACATCAATGACTTCCCAAAGATTTCAATAATTATACAAATATTACCAAATATTTCAAAAATTTTAATGATTTCTTAGCAAAAATTTCCAAAGATTTCAGAAATATTTCAATGCTATTCCAAAGATATCAAAAGTTTCAAATATTTCATAAAGATTTTTCCTAGACTTAAAAGATTTTACACAAAAATCAATAATTGCACAAAGATTTCAATAATTTCAGAAATATTACCAAGTATTAATGAAATATTTTTTATGTTTCGCAGATTTCCGAACACTTCAGGAAGATTTTACATATATTTCAAATATTTCGCAAAGATTTTGGACATTTTTAAAAGGTTTTACAAAGACATCAATGACTTCCCAAAATTTTCAATAATTTTACAAATATTACCAAATATTTCCAAAATTTCAACGATTTCTTAGCGAACATTTCCAAAGATTTCAGAAATATTTTAATGCTATTCACATAGATTTTGGCTAGCTTTAGAAGATTGTACACAAAAATCAATCATTTCACAAAGATTTCAATAACTTTGCAAATAATACCAATTATTTCGAAAATATTTTCTAATAGTTTGTGAAAATTTCACAAATATTTTACAAAGATTAGAATGATTTCCCAAAGATTGAAATAATATCGCAAGGTTTTCAGATAGATTTAAATTTAATAATGACTTCAATTATTTTCCAAAGATTTCACAAAGATTTTAATCATTTTCACAAAAATTACCAAATATTTCAAAGATTTCGGATAAATTTAATATATTTTGAAAAGGCATTAATGATTTCCCAATTATTACACATTGATTAAAAAAATTTCACAAATATTTCAAAAATATTTCAAAGATTTCTGAAGATTTTATAAAGATTTCAATGATCTCCCAATAATTTCGCAAAGATTGCAACAATTTCAAAAATATATCAAATAATTTACAAATATTTTTAAAGTACTTGAAATATTCCAGATAGATTTACAAGATTTCACAAAGATTTTAATGATTTTTCAAAGATTTTAATGATTTTTACAAATATTACCAAATATTTCAAAAATATTATGAATATTTGGTAAAAATTTCAGGCAGATTTTTGAAAAAATACAAACGATCTGATAAATATAATCATTTGATTCCAGGGGGAGGGGGCAAATTATTTTTTTGTCCCTCCATGGGGAATTGAACAAATGAAAACCAGATAAAAATTGAGTATGAATAAAGTATCCTATTTATATATTTTCCATCCCTCCAACTTTATTTATTTTTCGACTATTTTTATCAGTTAAGGTTTCAAAGAATTGAAAAGATTTATTAAAACTATCTAGATAAAAATTTAAAACTGAAAATGAAAATCGTGTAAAATATTTTTCCAAACGATCTGGAATAAAATAGATAAATGCACTGCAAATATAAACGTTCAAATATTTTTTAAACTGAGGTGAAAAAAAATCAAACAAAAAGAGTAAGAAAATGAAATCTATAAAAATATCTACACAAATGACAAAAACAAGAATTTTCTCAAAAACGACTAAATAAATTTAACATTTTTTCAACAAAACAGCGTGGCCACTATTTTTTAAATTTTTATCTCCCGACTCTCTCCCGATAAATATTCGTGATTTCTCCTGGTTTAGAAAAAAATTAACTCTCTCACCGAAAACCACAGTTTTTCACATATACGCTCAACTGCGGAAGTCAATAAGCAGTAGCAAACCTTTTTGCAGGAAATCGATTGACTCTGAATCATATAATAAGTAGGATAAGGAAATTTTTGTGTCTAATAAAGGAAAATACAGAGGTCTGTTTGATAACACTCTATCAGTAAGTGCACGCGCGCAAAATAACCGTTTACGTCTCTAGATTTTTATTTCCTCACATCAAAATGATGCAAATTTAAAAATCCATTATTAAACCAATATTTGAAAAAATAATTAATAACTTCAAATTGAAAGCGTCTGAAATCAAAAAATATATATTAAACGATTTTGGACAATTTAATTAGAGATAGAAATTAATTTGTATAATTTCTAAGTCTACCGGCTGAACATAAAAATAAATTATTTTGAATTGAAGAATCACAAAATTAAATGATTTCAGATTAAAATTTCGGAAATAGAACAATAATAAAACGTTAAAAATTTAATAAATTATGATTTAAATTTTGGAAGTTAGGATTATTTATAAATAAAAGCATTCAAACTTACGCAATTAAAAATGGAAAACTTTAGAGTTTGAATAAATTGAATTTCAAAGTGAATTAAATTTGACCATTTAGTATTGAAAACTAAATTGAATATTTCAAAGTCAAGGCTTCCACAATACTAAAATTTTTAATTGTTATTACATAACAAAATTATGCTTTAACATCAAAGCTGATTAGATAAATTTTTCTAAAACCAAAAAAAAAAAAAAATTAATTGAAGCATTCAAAATGAAAAAAATCTACTACGGAAAATTGAAACTGAAACGAATTCGAACTTTATTTAAAAATTAAAAAGAATTCAGTAACCAAAAATTGTGATATTAAAACTTTCTTATACTCAAACCCTTTAAAATTGAAATGGTTTAAATTAATTCTAAATTGCTGATTATACTATTAAAAATTCAACCAATTCAATTTTAATTGCAAAATTAAAACCTAAGAAATGGAAAAATTGAAAATGTAGCGTTCAAAATCAAAATTCAGAACTGTAAAATTATAAGCATTTAAAATTACCGAAATTAGTCATTTATAGACTAACGTATCAATTTCTGACATTTTAATTTTTTATTGTATTTTAAACTCAATTTCGACATTTTTTATTTCAAATCTTTCTTTAGAATTATTATTCATTCTTGAAATTTTCAAATCATATATTTTTAAATTTGAAATTATTTATTTTTTTAAATCTTTAATTAAAAATCGGACAATTTTAAGAGAGTAAATTGAAAATTAAAATAAAGGATTATAAACAATATTGCTGCAATATGATTTCATGTTTTGAAATTGTACAATTTTTTACCCTATTAATTCGAAATTGCTTTATATTTTTATCTAAAATTATTAAATTCAAAACTGACAATCAAGGCTTTTAATATGCAATTTTCACATATTTCCTCAAAGATTAAACTGTTTTAGAACTGCGCATTCAAGACTATAATTTTTAATTAAAATTATGTCCAAAAAAATTACTGCAGGATTTTGAATATTGAGAAATATTGTGAACCTTTAAAGTTTAATTACTCTAATCGCTTTGAAAATGATTTGCTTTCTAAATGGTAATTTATAAAAATTACAAAGCGCGCGAATTATGAAATACGAAATTCTCTCAGTTGAGTGGCCATCCTGAAAATTCTTTCAAATGAAAGAATGAAGTGGGAGAATAATTTTTATTTATATACTAACTTTGAAATAAATTCGAGAGGAGTCCAGGTGGACGTGTCAGCTTTCGGCATCCACTTTCTGTTCATTGGAGTATCCAAAGTTACGGGTAAAATGGAAGCAACTAGTGAACCCGAAGGCAATCCGCTTTCTTCAGCTGCTAAGGATTTTGTTAGTTGATGAACTGCTGCTTTTGCCATTCCATAACCGATCATTCCTAAATGTTTTAATAATTATTAGTACAATAAAAAATTATTTTTTCGAACCTAGCTATTTTTTTAAATTTTAATAATTAAATTACCAGGAGTTCCTTCCAAGGCGGCTTTAGCTCCAGTTAGGGAAAGAAAGCCACCTTCTTTCAGGTGCTGGGAGGCGATACTTGCAGCAATGACTGAGCTCCAAACACTTTGTTTCCACATCAAATCACTGTTCTTTGTGAAATCTTTATTAGCTGCATTTCCTCCAGCCCAGCCACCAGCAACACAAATTATTCCGTCCACTTTGTTTCCATTGAGAACTTTCGTCACTTGGGCCAGAATATCTTCTTGCTGAGAAGTTAAACAAAAAAGTTAACGTGGAATTTTAAAATTAAATTTTTTTAATTATTGAAATTTTTTAAATCTTTTCACCTGTTCTGTCCAACTTTGATCGGGCTTAACAATCACATTGCCGTCAGCCTCTTCGTTTGACTTCATATCTATGGAGCCAACCCACTGTAAATGAATGGAAAAAATTCATTATGAAATTAATATTTAATAATAATAACTCGAAAAAAAACTTCGTGTAGCCTTTATAACCTATTATTGCAGAAAAATTATTAACTTGATCCATTTCAAACCGGCAGAATCACTTCATGTATTGGAATATCTTGCGAGACAAAATATGTTGTTTTCTAAATTAAAATAGGCAAAATGTATTTTTCCGATTGGAGATGAGAAAGTTTTCTATAAAGTTATGACTATTCGAACTCTGAAGCTTTAAAAAGATACAAATCCGTTATTACAATTTCTGATACTTTTGACTTGAGATACTAAACTTTACTTTCAAAATTCAAAAATTAACTTTTAAAACCTGTCGGAAAATTTGTAAAGGGTTAAAAATTAACGAAATGGTATCGATTGTTTTGAAAACATAAAAAAAACTATTTTATAACAAAACATATTTTTATTTTTAAGTTAAATTTCTACTCCTATAAAGAATACAATCCTGTAAGTTGTACGTAGGCCAAATCATTTTATTGACCACGTGAATTTATAAAAAAAAAAGGCAAAAAATAAACAAGTGTGTTTTATGAACAGAAGGAGAGACTCTGCTACTGATGTTTTTAAAAAAAAGTCGATGCCATTTTGTTTCATAGTTCAAATTCTCGTAACTTCGTAGACATTTTTTTCTCAAATCTAAAAAATACTTGTCGCCTAATTTGATATATAAAACAACATAGTTTGTCACAAAGAGATTCTACGACTTAAAGTATATTTGTCTGCCTAATTTGAAATGGATCTGAGCCATTAGAATTAAAAATAAATAAATACTTATAATATCAGGGTGGCCACTATTTTTCAAATTCTCGTCTCCCGGTAAATATTCGTGATTCTTCCTGGTTTAGAAAAAAAAATAACTGCGAAATCTAATAGTTTCCTCACATTTATGATCAACTGCGGAAATCGAAAAGCATCAGAAAATCCTTTTGCAAGAAATAGATTGACTTTAAATCACATAAGTAGGATAAGAAATTTTAGTAGCTGATAAAGAAAAATGCAGATATGTGTTTTATTACACACTAGCAGTAATTGCACACACGCAATCGCGCTTTCATGTCTCTGGATTTTTATTTCCTAACATGACAAATTTAACACGAAATTGAAGAACATATACATAGAGCGAGTTTCGACAATATAATGAGAAAAAGGAGTTGAATTGTATAATTTCTGAATCAGAGTCCTGCAAAATAAAAACTTTTATTGAAGAATCACGAAATTGAATGACTTCAGATTAAAAATTTAGAAAATAGGACAATATAAAAACTTTAGAAATTGAATATCTTAACATTAGGTGATTTAAAATTCAGAAGAATTGAAATTGTATTATTTGTAATCAAAGGCATTAAAAATTAAATAATTAAAAGTTGAAAACATGTGTGCTTACACATTTTTAAATTCAAAGCGATAAATATTTGACAATTTAATATTAAAAACTAAATTGAATCTTTCAAAGTCAAAGCTTATGAAATGCTAAATTTTACATTGTTGTTGCATAACGAAATTATAATTTAAAATTAAAGCTGATTAGATCATTTTCTATAAAATCAAAGAATGAATTGAATTATACTGAAAAAACTTTCCAACTGAATAGTAATTTCAGCAAACGTTAAAAAATGAAAAAACGTCTACTACAGAACCTTAAAACTTAAAGGATAGCGAACTTTATTTAAAATTAAAGAAATTCATGTCATAAAAAATTGTGATATTAAAACTTTTTTATAATCAAACCCTTTAGAATTTCAATTGTTTGAAGTAAAATTAAAACACTTAAGAACTAATAATTTAAAAATTGCTAATCTTACTTTCGAAAATTAAATAATTAAATTTTAGTTGCATAAGTAAAACCTATGAATGGAAAAATTCAGAACTCTAAAATTGTAACCATTTAAAATAATCGAAATTATTAATTTACTGCTGTATCAATTTCAGTTATATAGTTTAGAAAAATTTAGTAAAATTGGACAATTTGAAGATATTACATTGAAAATTAAGATAAATAATACACGACAATATTGCTGTAATATGATTCCATTTTTTGAAATTGTACAATATTTTAAGCTTTGCACTTCGAAATTATCTATATTTACATTAAAATTATCAAATTCAAAACTGACTATCAAGGCTTTTAATATAAAATTTTAGAATATTTAATAGCAGAATGATGTTGACATATTAAATAATTATTTTAATTTGAAAGTACAATATAGTGCAATTTAAAATTTAAAACCTCCAAGAATTAATCTAAAAATTAATTTAATAAAAAACTTTAGTTTCAAGCTTCATACATTAATTTCTTTTAGAATTGTGCATTCAAAGCCATAATTTTGAATTAAAATTATAGACATTTATAAGACGATAAATATATCAATAATAAGTATCATATCAAGCAGTATCCAGTGACATTCAAAAGGACTGAATACATTTTTCTACTAAAAAATGTGATTTCTGTCAAAAAATCAGTGACATTTTCGCCGTTCAAAATTACAGAATTTTAAGTATTGTCAGAAATATTGTGAACCTTTAAAATTTTATTTATTCTAAACACTTTTAAATTATATGCTTTCTAATTGGAAACTTTCAATCATTACAAAACGCACGAATGATGGAATACGAGAAATCTCACGGTGTGACATTTCTCTCCCGGCTTTGTCCCGGTTTTCTCCCAGTGGAAGTTTTTTCCGGTTCTGCAGATTCTCCCGGGTTGGTGGCCACCCTGAATATGCTTGTTTGAAATTTAAAAAAAAATGAAACATGGAAAATACTAAACACATAATTTAATGCTATATTTACTATATTAGGAAAACTCTTAAACTATGATTATGTTTGCAGAAGAAGAGATACAAGTTCAATGTCCAATGAAAAAGTGTCATACTATAATGTTACTTTGTTACATATTGGGGTGAAAAACATGGATGAACTCGACGAGAGACGAATTCAAATATTATGCGGTATCATGGTAAATCATCATAACTCATCTTTGTTAAAAAATCTAATTGTTAATAATTAATTTTTCATTTTATGAAACAATAAGGTCAGAAATTGACGCTTTTGCATTTGAGTATGCAAGTTTTTAAAAATTCAACTCTTTTCCCATAAATTAAACACTTTTAACTTGCTAAAGTTACATTTAAAAATATTCCTTTGAAGATCATTATTACCAATTCTTTTATATTTGTAGCTTCAAGTTTTCACTAAATATGTATGTTTTATATCTGATAATTGTAGTGCAAATTCACATATTTTTTATTTTTCCAAATTTTCAAACATTCTTTTATAACTTCTCCGGCATGAATATTTTTCATTGCAACGAAATATAAACTTTCTTTAGTAAGAGTCAGATTATTGAAGTTATCTTAAAAAGATAAGCTACATTTTTTACGATTTTTTTGTGCTATTCACAATGTCTGCGAATTTATTCAAGTACTAAATATACCGAATCTGACTTGATAAAATGTTGTACAAAAATAGCTGGGATATCATTGCCTTGATTAAATGAAAGTTTCAAGAATGTCAAGAATATTGTATGAACTCTTTTGAATTAAATTGGTAACGGTACAAATTTTTTAATTTGAAAATTGTCATGATCTAAGTAGATAGATTATTATGATTTTTTGCAATTTGTTTGTTTTTTAACTGTAATTTTGCACTATTAATATTTGATTTGTAATTTTTTTTTAATTTCTTGACTAAAAAGGTACAAATCAGGTTTTTTATGTATCTATTTGTATTTCTTTGTTGCTATGTATTCAATGCTTTCATTAGCTATTATTATTTTATAATGCTAATCTGTGAAACGCATTTATTCATTACTCAATAAGGTTGCACAAAACATTAGAAAGTATTCTAGTTACGGCAATCGGATACATTTAATACATATTGCGGTTAAGGTTGCGGGAAGACTAGATAGTATAATTTCATGGAATTCCATAAACATAAAATCTTGCATACTAAAAAAAACTCATAGCGAATTTATTAAGACCTTTAATATTACATTATTTAACAATGTATCTATCTACAAATTTTACTTCGGGATTTCCCATTTTTGCGAAATAACATATTTTATCAATGAATTATTTAATTTAAGTAATGAGTTGTTGAATTGAATTAAAATATATTTAACTATGGAATTCTTGGAAATTAAAAAACGAAGAATCCAACAATAAAATTTAAAAGACACACTTTAAATTTAAGGAACCAGAATGAAAATAGAGGACTGAATTTATTCCAAATAAGGCATGTTGTTTTTTTCTGAATTTTCGCTAAGATAATAATAAAGTCGACTATAATTGTACTTCTTTCTTAAACAGTACAATTTTTGAATTTCATTGATAAAATATTAGAAAACGTTATTGTTTAAAGAAAAATACAATTCTAGTCGACTGTATTAGTATTTTGGCGAAAGTTTCGAAAAAACGCAAGATAGAGAAAAGTGCTTCGGAACTTTTTAAAAGAATTTTTCAACTGGAAGAATTGTGCTCTTTTGACTTTTTTTCGTATTTCGTCTCGCTATTGCAAAAAAAACGAATTTTTATTTTTCATACAAATAAATCTCATTTTCCCTTCTCCAAGACAGGGGAACAAGATAACACTTTTGGAATAAATTGACAATATTAGTACCAACTTGGAAAAAAATAAATAAAATGATGGCCTTCTTGAGAAATTTGAACTTCAAAATTTTCAGAAAATCCGCAGCTATGTTGTTTAGTTTGAATTTAAAAAAAGTTGAAGCCTTTTAAAAGTGAACAAAAAGATCTATCCGAATTTAAAATTTTAATTTTGAATTGAAATATTTAAGATTACGTGTCTCTGGATTCTTGCTTTTCTTTAATTTTAAAGAATTTCGTACTTAAATTTGAATGTTGAAAGTTGAAGAATTTAAATGTTGATATAGTCTGAATTAAATTTCTTAAATTTTAATGTTTATTGTGATTTTTATTTTTCATAATGTACTAATACAATTTAGTATTTAATTTCAATTATTTATAATTAAATAAATGCCTAACTAACACAAGTATAATTGGTACTGAAAATTCCCGACGAAAAATTGCCGAATTATAAACTATACGAACTAGGAAGTTCCCGAATTTAATTATTCTAACAATTTTTATTTATAAAATTAATTAAAGTATTGCAATTAAAATTATATTATAATTAAAATTATATTACAATTCATTTTTTTCTTAAATTATAACAAAAAATGTGAATCGTCTATATTCACGAATTTTCTAGTTCGGATATTTCATAAATCGGCTACTTTCTATCGGGAATTTTATTTATCACGAATTTTATTTTTCGGCATTTTTGAGTCTTTCTAATTAGTTTTAAATTAGTATTAGTACCTCATTAATAAAAAAAAACAATAGGTAAAAACAACAATTTGCTGGTAATAATTTGAAAACCATAATAATAATAAATAAAAAACTGTAACTCGTTAGTTTCATGATGCTATTTAAAGATTTAATACTTTCTAAACATTTGTGGCCTTGCAATATTAGAAAGGATAATTTTTTACAGTGAGAACTGTGAAATTGTTTTACATGATTCTAACAAGTGGTTGATATGCATTGAATGTTAAAATTTTATTGATTTTTTAAAATGTGTGACACACCTTGGAAAATGACATATTTTAGTGAAAAACTTACCCATTTATTAGATTTAAATAGTGACACACATGCAGAACCAAGGGCTCCTTTGCCTCCGTAGACAAAAACACGTCCTGCTTCGACCGCCATTATTTGATAAATGTAAGAGATTGTTGATTGCAAAATAACAAACCGGCGTTGCCGGATTTAGGAACATATGAAACATATCACCAAGACACTATCTTTCTATTTTGTAGTTCATGCCTGATATACGGCGCTAGTGGAGTCAAAGATATGTTAGTAATATTAAGGCGGGAAGATTTAAAATATTTCAAAATGCTATTTAAGGATTACAATTTGAACATATAATTCTGTATTATTAATATATATTATATTAAATTATTATGAAATTAATAATACTATTGAAATTAATATAATGCAATATAAATATTCATATAAATTAATACAAACCCTGAATAGTGTATCAACACGACGACATTACAGGGCCATGTTGGGGCAATGTTGCTGAGGCTCACATACTTTGTCTAGTCTGAATTTAGAGCATGCAGTCCCAAATCAAAAAATGGGCACTGAAAAATTAACTTTATTTTCGAACAATAAGCAAAATTTCCAGCTTTCTAAGCTAACATTTATTAATTTCGTATTGTCCAACTCAATTGTTTACAATTTTGCAATTTACAATTGCAATTTACAATTTTGTATTTTCGTGCCTGTCTCTGAACTTGCGCATTCTAATATCATTCATCATTGAATATGTTTTCATTATTGAGTAACCTTCTATGTTGTATAGTTTTCGGAAACCGCAAACAGTAAAAAAGATGACAGAAGAAGATAAAATTGGTACTTTGACAGAAGAAGCTTTAAAACGAAAAGAGCGGATTGCAGCTCTTAAGAGAAAAAATGAAGAGATCTGTGACAAAACCGAACCTGTTAGAAAATTACCAACGTAAGTTTTTGTCAAAAATCTCGATTTTTGAAGTAATTTCTATCGTTCTTAATACACCTAACCTAAATAGTTTTGTTTACGCTGATAGTTTTGAGCAATGTTTATTACATTTAGGCCTAAATTTCGGAGCTACAGACCACAGGATGATAGTTTAAAGGAAAAGGTATTGGAGGATGCAAAACCAGGTGATGTGGAAGCTGAAATTGAGGATCAACTAAAAGCTGGTGCGACGAAAGCGGTGATCGAAGAACTTGTAAGTATTATATTTCGTGTTGACTTGAGTTTATAATTTTTTTAAATGCATTTACATCTAAAATTTCTTCGATATCGTACTTTATTGAAATTTTCTCTAATTCTGCTGAAAATCTACTTTTTTGAAATATTCCGCACTTCAAATTTCGAAAGATTTCTCTAGTTATAATCCAAGTGTATCTTCAGTCGAGACTGGTCGAGACTAATACGCTGAGAAAACGGGGCTGCTCCTAATTTCATTTTTTTCCATTTATATTTTTTAAATAAAAATATGATTTAAAAAAAAGTGTCAATTTTTTGGAGACAGTTTGTACCGTTTCGTTAGGAAGTTTTGATCAAAATAATATTATAGCGCTTGCAATTTTTTTTGGTATTTATATTACCGATCGTTTTAACAAAATTATATCAAATTTGGTTTTTGCTGTAGAACGATTCCTATATGAATTTACAATTGAGAAATTTTATGTTTTAAAACTTTATTTTTATGAGAGAAAATTTAAACTGCAAATGATTCTTTAATAATAAAGGCAAAAATATTCGGTTATTTTTGTTTTTACTATTAATAAAGATTAAGAATTTTATTCATCATCAATTTCGTAAATATAAATTTCCATATAAGTAATTCTACTTGATGATAAAAAATATTTCTGAATGTTTAAATTTATTGATAAAGAAACAAAATTATTGTAATTGTTTTTTAATACTGGGAAATAATTCTGTTCTTAACATTCTGCTCCAAACTATAATTTATAAACTTTTTCATACATTCCAAGAGATGAGAGAAATTAAATTGTAGACAAAAACCTAGAATATCTTAATTTACGAAATGTGTAGGCTGTAGTTAACGATTAAAAATTGTTGGCACCGATGCCCAAAAAATTACAGGTATCGACAAATTTTTAACGAAATGCAGATTTTTCAAGATTTGGAACTAAAATTTGAAAGCTTTTAAAGGATTTTGAAGGCTTTCAGATAATTCAATTTTTTCTTGAGATTCCGGGGAAAATTAAAATAAATGCAAGAAAAATATTTTAAAACATTTGATATCATTTCAAATGATTTCCTGAAAATTTCAAAAAGAATGTAGAAAATTTCAAAGTAAAATTTGTCACTTTTTTAAGAATGAAAAATTTTAGAAATAGTGGTAATAAGTTTAATAGATATTTAGTAGTTTTGAAAGGATATAAAAATAATTTTATTTAAAACAAGATTGAGGAAATAAAAAAATGTTAAGCCTCCTGAGAATATTCAAATTGATTCTTTATTTTTTAAATTAATTTTAAGAGAATGTTGTCAAAAATAAATCCGGAAGATTCTAAAACAATTTTAAGAATAATTCCAGTAATTTTTAAAGATATTTAGGAATTTTTTGAATTTAAAAGAGATTAAAAATATTTTAAAACTTTGAATGATTTTCGAAAATTTATCAAACATTCTTCAATTTTTCCTAGGCTCAATGTCTTAAATTCATATATTTTTATGTACTCAAATTTTTCCTACAATTTTCTCTAATCCTGTAAAATAGAAAAAATCGTAGAAATTCTCTAGAATTTTTTTCGGCATAATTGAAATATTGTAAAGCCTTTTGGAATTTTGTCGAGCAATTTAGGAAAATTATATTTATATGACTTCAAAAACAAATACAGAAAATTACAAAATCAATAGTTATTCTACATTTTTTTTTTGTATTGCAAATTTTTTACTTCAAATTATAATTTGCCTACATTTTTGTATTCTGAATTAAAAAATCTTTTTTATTTGCAAATTCAGCAATTTTGTTAAAAAATCGTTAGTTTTGTTTAAAAATTTATATTTTTGGAAATCTGTTTTGCATAGTTCAATTTAGTTTAAAGTATAGTATGCCAAAAAAGGATCAAAATTGATATATTTACAGCATTAATATCTATTATCTAATTATTATTTCACCCGAACATTCAGTTCTATTTAAATTTTTTAATTTTATTATGAAAAAATCTCAGCTTTCGAATACTAAACGCTTTTACGACAATATACTCAATAAATACATAACTCATTTTAAATAGAGCAATTGAAAGTGTTCTTTGATGCTTGGAATAGTAAACAATTTGCATCATTCTGGAATAAACAATTTATAATTTCAAACGTCCACCCACAAACAAATTTTCAGATTAAAAGGATTAAAAGTGGAAGGAACTTAAATTAATAGAGTGAAAGTGTTGAATAATTTCCAGGAATAAATTAAAAATAAAAATTATAACAATTAGCACCAGTTTATTAAACTTTATTTCTTTTTTACATAACGCTATATCATCGCTCAATATAAAATCAGCTAGCTCCGCAGATTTTTATTTAGTATTTAGATTAGAAAATATTAGGCTAAAACTATATATTTTGCCGCTGAAATTTTACAAAATGTGTTTTGATTGTTACAGGATCTTCATAACTTAGCTCCGCGCAAGCCTGATTGGGATTTAAAAAGAGACGTTGACAAAAAGCTAGAAAAATTAGAAAAACGTACTCAGAAAGCAATAGCTGAGCTCATTCGAGATCGACTCAAAATGGGTCAGGAAGATCTTGCAAGTGTAGTTAATGTTGGAACAAAAAGTTTTGAGAACAAAAATTAAGATTTAAATGTTCGCTAATTTGTAATATAATTTTTAATTAATCTGCGGTTTGTAAATAGATACTTAAATATACGATACTATTTTTATCACAGAAAAAAAGTATTTTCAATCTTTCGTTTAATTTTCTACTCATTTTTATTTGATAGGGAAGTGTTAAAATAAATCATAGTTTCTTCAGGCTTAAAATTTAAAACTATATTTGTAAATGAGAATACATATATCGTTTCAGAATTACATCTGATTTACAACACTAATACGGTGTAGTTGCATATTTGAATTAATGTAAAAAGGTACTTTATGTACAAAGCGAAATTTAAGAAGAAAAAAAATCGAGAAAGACCAGAAACTCAGGAAAATTTTTGATTTTAAACATAAACATAATTAAATAAAACAATGATTCGTGGTGTGAAGTATTCCGCATTGTTTTCTATTTACAGAATGGTTACGCTAATGCTATAATAAAAATTGTATTCCAAAAGTGATACCGCAAAACTGGGATTTTTAAGAAGTGCTACTTAATTCACTATAAAACAAATAAATCTTCAGCCGAAATTTAATAGATTTTAAATAGGAAAATGATCGAATATTTTATTTTTCTGTACATTTTGCACTCACATAATTACCTCTGTTTTCTTTAGACAAACGCGAAAAGACTCTTAGAGAGAAACAGACAAGCGCTCTTATGTTCGAGTAACTTTTTTTATCTACATCCTCTCTATTTTTAAATTCTATTCGCGAGGGGAATTTTATTTCTATCGTAAAGGCGCATCATCCCTTCTCAGAGAAATATATCTATCTTGAAAAAAGTTCATAAGCTGCTGAATTTCATTATTGAATCGCTCTTTTTCTATCACTGTGAACTTTAAAGTCTCAAAAAATGGTATTAAATAAAAAATAATATTAAGCTACTTCATACTGACGCCAACTACTTTCATAAATTAAGTGTGAGGCAAATAGCTACGTAAATGATCAACTATTTACAATTTGACGTATATTAATATCTCGATGTAATGTACAAGGTTAATATTTATTATTTGAACTTTGAAATTTTTGCCTTTCGACGCAATTTTCTCAAATTAGTCCAAAACCACACTAGCAACTTTGTCACCCGCATTATCTGTAGAACTACAGAAAAAATACTGTCTAGAGAATTTTAAGGTCTTAATTCAAAGTTGACTCCTTACTTTCGTATCACACGAATGCCATTTCATAAAGCATTGCAAAATTGAGGCAGATTAAACCGCAGTAACTTTTTATACCGCAGTTGATTCACGGAATTTAGAAGAATTCAATTAATTCCACTGACTTAAGTCATTCGGAAGATAAAGGAATTCAAAAGAATTTGAAGGATTTTAAAAACATTTCAAGCCATTCAAAATATTACAAAGAACTCAAGCAGTTGAAAATATCCTCAATAATATACTACTTGTAAGGTAACGTCCATTAATTACGTAAGGATGAGTTTTTTCATTTTAAATCTCCCATGTCCCTCTCTTTTTCAAATAAGAAATTATATTGTTTACTCAATATATAAAAAGATCTATGAATTATTTCCAATGCAACTGAGATTTAAAAATATTTCACGGGATTGCAGATTTTTTATTTCCATCGAATTTTAATCCGGTCTGATCATGTATCGAGAAAATCTTCGTTTTGTCCGAAAATGATTGAGATGCATCACTAATATGAAAAGATTTTAATATATTTTGAAATAAATCACAGGATTTTAAAGAATTGTAAAGCATGTTATGTGAAATTGAAGTATTTTTACGGATGTTCAAGGAATTCCGAGGATTTCGAAGATTTAAAGAGATTTTTATACAATTTCGAAATATTTGAATTTTGAAGTGTGCCAGGAGACTTTAAAGGACTTTTAAAGACTTTTATAAGATTTACAACGTTTTGGAGGGTCTTTAACGAGATCACAGAATTTTAAGAGATTTTAAATCATTCCAAAGTATATCCAAGGATTTCAAAGATTTAAAGGGATATCTTAATATTTCACAGAATTTTAAGCCATTTTACGAAATTCGCAGGATTTGGAGCGATAATAATTGATTTCAAGGCAGCCCAATCATTTTAAAGGGATAAAAAGAGATTATGTACAAAATCCACGGATTTCACAGGATTTCAATGAATATTCACATAATTTAAACAATTCTAAGGGATTTACAACATTTTGAAGGAAGTCAGCTATACATTTTCAAAATATTTACAGACTTTACAGAATTTTAACGGAGTTTCGAGAATTTGCGGGAATTGAAACGATTTCAAGCATTTCAAACTATATCCAAGAATTTTTGAAAATTTCAAGATTTAAAGGAACTTAAAAGAGGTTTCGAAGAATTTTAAGGGGATTTCAAGGGATCTTAAGTAATTTTAAGGTATTTTTATGGCATTTTGAAGATATCAAGCGATTCCCAGAATTTTCAAAACATTTCAGGAATCTCAAAGGCTTTTAAGGTATTTCAGAAGATTTCAAAGGATTTGAAGAGACTCCGAAGTCTTTTCACGAATTTTGAAGGATGTCAGATTTTAATTGGATTTCGAAAATTTAAAGGGTTTTCAGGGACTTTAAAGAGAGATTTAACGGGGTTTCGATGATTTCACAGGATTTTAAGCAAGGATTAGAAGCAAATTAAGGCACATTTTTGGATCTTCGCCAATTATTTTGATAAATTAAAAATAATTTGCCTAAAAACTAAACTCAGTCTAAGAGAGCTTAGAAAGATAATGAGGGTGCGAAAAAAAATTTTTTTAAATTATTATTTATAAAGATAATAACGAAGAGAAACGTAACGAAACTTTCTTTTCGTTCATTTTTGTTTCTTTTGACATACAACTTTGAAGAAACACAACTTTTATATTTTTGTAGTAATTTTCCATATTTAGCATAGTTTTTAGGTTAATTATATTGAATTTACGGAAATAATTGACAAATATCATAAAATGTGCCTTAATTTCATTCCGATCCCTGATTTTCAGTGATTTCGAAGTATATTCAAGGATTTTAGAGGCATTAGCGAAAAAGAGTTCCCGAATGTTATAAACTATTTTAAGAGATTTCGGAGAACTTTAAAAAGATTTCAAGTGATTTCGAAATATTTCCGCAGATTTTCACCAATTTTAAGAAATTTGGAGATTTTTGTACGGAATTCGTAAGATTTCAAGGATCTCAAAAGATTTTACAAAATCTTAAGAAATGCTAAGTGATTTCCAGGAAGCCCAATCATTGTAAAGGAATAACAACAGATTATGTACGACATGCATGGAATTTATAGGATTTCAAGGAATATTCACATCATTTAAACAATTGTAAGATATTTACAAAATTTTGAAGGACTTTAGCAGCTTTTAATGGGATTTCGAAGATTAAAAAGGTAGATCATTTCACGAGTCCTAAAAGGATTTCTTATGACTTCAATAAATTTTGAAGAGATTTCGAAGATTTCAAGGGATCTCGTACTCAGGGAATTTCTACAATTTTATTCGTTTTGACGAGCTTCTAAGCGAATTTTTATAGATTTTTAAGACTTTAAGCGATTCCAAAACATTTCACGAATTTTTAAAAAAATGTAAAGGAATTTCCACAAATCTCAATTGTTTTACAGGGATTTTGAGAGATTATGCGCGATATCCATAGCATTTATAGAACTTAAATGAATATTCAGATCATTAAAAAAGTTATAAGACATTTAAACAACTTTCAAAACAATTCATACGATTTCAAAGAATGGTCATCTCGAATCTATATTTATTGGACGAGTGTAATATGAAATATTTCTGAATGAAGAAAAAATAAAACACATAATTACACAATCTTTATAATATTATAAAAATTCGCAATCCCTTAAAATTCTTAATTGATTAATGGACGTTCCATGAGTATTACTTCCTAAACCGGTCTGCTGAAGGCAATTCAAAAAGCGTTCTATTAACATAGAGGTATCGAATTTTTGATAATAATTGTGTTTAGACATATAAATTTCAGAATACATAATATATTAATTCATAAACCTAATTCATCTAATTGAATAATAAAATGTATATTTTACTTCCATTCAAATGTGAAATTCCAAGGTTATTTTTTAATATACTCTATTTTAGGATGATCGCCTCATAAAAACCGGCTTTAAAATTTTTTTATACATTTTTTCTTTCTTTGATTAAATAATACCGCAATGGCAACAAAAAAAGGTTTACTTGTTAAATCTAGTGGCAAAAAATGCAGCCTAAGATTCAACTTAATTTAATCATTAACTGAACTCAATTTAGTGTACAATATACACGCATCGTAAAATGTACTCGGTGGAACATCCTCAACTCCTCATATAAGATCAATAAGCAGCACGGCTAGATTTTACCGCTTTTGTGCGTTGAAATTACTTGCGTAAGATCTACTCTTTGAAGATTGCACAATCTCGACTACACCTTCATTTTTAAACTTATCTCTGCATTCACAACGTTGATCACACTCTTTTTAACACAAGACTGACCTCAATCTTCACTTGAGAATCATCGAATTCGACCTACAAGCTTGTTTATACAGAAAATACCTAATCCTCAAGCCCCTCCTCTCACGTTCCTCGGACCTCGCTCTTAATTTTCTTCTCCAAGACCAACTTCACGTCCATGACATGCAAGTTGTGCACATTCTTCGCGGCGAATTTAATCACCGATTGCGTCGAGACCTGGGTCGTATGCCGAAGATCGAGACGCTTCAAGGCCTTACATCTCGTCAAGTGATCCAGGGTAGTCTCCGTGAGGAGTTTGCAATTCGAGAGATTCAGGGAAATGAGATTGTTCATCGAGTGAGAAGGCGGCTGAGCCAATTGTGCGACTCCAGCGTCAGTGACTCGGCCGCAGGACGAGAGATCGAGAGTTTCCAAGTGCGGCAGATGCTGGGAAACGTAGCGCAGAGCAATGTCCGTAATGTCACAGCCAGCGAGGGACAAAGTCCGCAAATACTTCAGTCGCGAAGTTTTATCGATTAGTCCGGGTCGCGAGTCAGCTGGTGGACTCAGAACTTCTCTCAAGCTCGAGTCGTTCAGACCAGAAACGTGACTCAAGTCGAGAATTGTTAAGGGAGGACACGCGCAAGTTCTGAGGGCACAAACGCCAGCCCAGGTGCAACCCTGCAGCGACAGAGTTCTGAGCTGAGGAAGCCTAGTGAGTAGCCAGGCGAGTTGTCGTTTAGTGATACTCGTCCAGTCGAGGGTGAGACTCTCCGGTTGACGTCGAGTAATTCCCGTTAGATGAGCTGGAGTGAGCTGCACGTGGGACAAGTCGAGCCGTCGCCAGAGACTTGGATCTATCGTGTATCTCGCCCAAACGCGACAAACCAATGCGCAGTTTGCCAAGTCCTTCTTGGGCAAAAACCTGAAGATTGAAAGCAGAGCTGCCTTGTTGTAGATCAAGGATTGTCCGTTCATGTCGATGCCGGATCTCTGTAGAGGGGGAAGAGGCATTGGTCGAACTACAACGTTGGGTCTCTTCAAGGATTTGTTGCTTGATCCGGTTAACTGAACGGCGAGTTGAGTCCTTAAGGCTGTCCTCTGTTCGCCTTCGGCTGGTTCTCGATCGGTCCAGGTCTGGGAAATTGGTTTTAGTGGTTAAATCAAGTTTAGCTTAGAACACAAAGTATAACCTCGAATTTCAATTTGGGTTGAATGAATTGAATTGATATTAGAGGGTGTCTCGAAATTCTTAGGAATAAAGTTCAATGTCTTTTCCAGGATTTCCAGGTCAAGAAAACAAATAACCGTTTTGTTGCAAATGTAAAAGATGAATCATTTAATTTTTTTACTAACCAACAATTTCTAAAGAAAGCAGAATCATAAATTAAAAAATTCTTAATTTTTTGCGAACATAAGCCCGTCTTTATAATAGATTTAAACAATATTAATATTTTTAAATATTTCGAAATCTTTGTAAAGTCTTTGAAATCCTTAAGATTTTCAAATTTTTTGTAAAATTTTGAAATGTTTTTGAATTTGTTGAAATCTTTTGAAATATTTACAATTTTTCTGAAATCTGTAAATCTTTGTGAAAGCTTTTAAAATGTTTGTAAAATACCTGAAATCTTTAAATTTTTTCAAATCTGTGTGAAATTTTATGTAATCTTGGTGTAATTTTTTAAACATTTGTGAAATCTTTCTTTAATTTTTGGTTGTGAAAACTATTGTGTTCGTTTGAAATCATTGAAATCTTTTGAAATCTTCTCAAATTTCCTGAAACCTTTTTAAACTGTTTAAAACCTTTTAAATATTTTTAAATTTTTGATATCTTTTAACGTTTTTAAAATTCTTAAAATCTTTTTAAATTCTTTGAAATACTTGTGGACTCGTTTAAAATCTTTGAAATGTTTTGTATTTTGGTCTATTACCCTTTCTGAAATCTTTGATATCCTTATGGATTCTGTGAAATATTTATGAAATCTATCTTAAATCTTTTGTATTGGTTTTGAAATCATTAAAATATTGGACATCTTTGTGAGATCTTTGTGAAATATTCTAACAAATTTGAAATTATTTAAAACCTTTGAAATGTCTTGATATCTTTGAAATTTTTGTATACTTTTGACATCTCTAAGGAATTTTGATGAAGTCTTTTAAATATTTGTAAAATCTTCTTTGTTCATTTGAATTCATTAAAATATTTGAAATCTTTATGAAGTCTTCTTACAAAATTTGAAATCATTGCAAATCTTTGAAATGTTCTGAAATCTTAAAAACCTGATTTACCGTATCCTGTTTAAAATCTTTGAAATCTTTTATAAAAATTTGAAATCATTAAAAATATTTAAAATAGTTTGAAATCTTTGAAATTTGGTAGGATCTTTGAAACCCTTGTAATCCTTATGAATTATTTGACATATTTGTGAAATTTTTCTGAAATCTTTATGAAAATTTTGAAATCTTCAAGATCGTTGTTCGAGCGTTTAAGATCTTTGAAAGGTTTTGAAATATTTGGCATCCGATATATTCTACCCTTCTTCAAATATTTAAATTCCTTAAAATGTTTTGAAAATTTTAAAATCTTTTGAGAAATATCTGAAATCTTGTGTACATGCCTTTTTCAAATTCTTGAATCCCTTTTAACTCGTTGAAATCTGTGAACTCTTTTTGAAATGTTCAAAATATTAATATTGAATATTAAGAAAGCTTTGAAATCTTTAGAATAATTTTGTAACCATTTAAAATCTCGTGTACACTCAAAACCCGAGTGTCCAACCCCTTGAAAATTATTTTAAAAGCAAAAAAAAAAAAAATTCAAGGTTCTCGTTAGAAATTCAAAGAGATTTCCAGGTTTTCAATTTTTAAACAAAATTCAAGGAGCACTCCAGGTTTTCAAGGTCTCTGGACACCTTGGTGATATTAGAGGGTGTCTAGCGATTCTTAGGAATAAAATTCAAGGTCGTTTCAACGTTTTCCAGGTCAAGAAATTAAGTTTTCCCACACGGAGAGAAATTTCAAGAAATTTCAATTTTTAACTCACGGAACTGCTCCTTGATTTTATTTGCGCTTTGGCGCAAGAACTAAGTTCTCGGAACCCTTGCTTTTAGATCAACGGCCTTTGCATTAAGAGCATGGGTTCCGAGATCTTAGCTCTTGCTCAAAAGCGTAAATAGAATTAAGGTTTAGTTCCGTGAATTAATCTTTTGAAATCTCTCTCCGTACAGGTTGACTTTTTTGTACATTAAATCATGAAATTACTGTTTGAGCATACAATTTTCAATATTTTAATGATATTTACTAGTATACTCTAAAAAAGTTAAAATAAATAGAAATTTTTTTATAAAACTTATGAATAATGTGCAACAAATATTGTGATGCAATTAATAACTTAATTTAGCAGAAATTACAAAGCTATTCTGGACATGGCACAATATGAATTTTAAAAAATTATATTTTTTTAGAGTGAGTATTTTATAAAGTATATTTTGAAAGTAACCATAAATAATTATTTGTACTGTTGTAATTTATTAAATATTTGTGGCAGGTAAATTATTAAGAAATTATTAACTTTTTAAAAACGCTATTTCAAAGGTGATATATTTGCAGAGTAAAAAAGATATATTTTTTAATTTATAATTTGTAAGTTAAATATTACAATGAATGTATACTTCAATATTTTTTAGCACAATATCTTGCGCTTAAACTTTAAATAAGGAATGCTTTATTTATCTTGAAGACTTCTTCAGATTAACTACTCGACTTTTGAGTTTTTAAAAGATTTCAATGACTTCAAAAGATTTCACAGATTCCAAATATTTCAAATTATTCCATTGATTTAAAAAGATTTAAAAAATCCCAAAATCAGGGTGTCCAGCAGAGAACTATGGTAAAAAGGCCTTTAAAAGACTTTTTTATAAACATTCAATAAACATTTATTTAAACATTTGATTACTTACACAAATTATTTTGTGGCAATCTATTGGGGGTTTCTAAAAAAAGCACACACACACAATAGGTATTGTATAATTAAATCCAAGAGTTCAATTCTTCTTTGTCTTGTTGGGAAATTTAATTTAATTAAATATTGAACGATTTTCATATAATACTATTGAAAATTAGGCAAAAAATAGATCTCTGGAAAATAAATAACGTAAATTGAAGCTTACAAAATTATTTCAAACGCCTCCGAACTTCTGAATAACAAAAATGAAACACTAGAAAAAATGGTTAAGAGTTGAAAAAATAGAAAACAAACTCGAAATGTAGCATTTTTAAATTCTGCTTTTTGGCTACTTTTCATTCCTTCAACTTCATATGGATTTTTCTAGTTTTCTTATCAGTTGAAGTTCCAAGACATTCAACAGATTTTTTAAACTAGCGAGAAAAAAAATGTGGAAAATAAAATATGGAATACTGGCTTTTTCTTTGCACTTTTCATGCCTTGAACTTGTCAATTATGTTGTATTATTATTTATTGTGTTTGAGTTATTGAAAATATTTTTCAAACAGATCTATACAAAAATAATTAAATGCACTATAACTATATGGATGCTCAAAATATTGTTTAAGGTTAGGTAATCTTATAATGTTCGAATGTTTTTCATTTATCAGTATTGTTCCGAAGTATTGAAAATAATTCCTAGATGAATAATGATTGAAAATCACATCAAAATTAGTGTTGAAAACATGTTTTCTTTACGTTTTTGATTCTTTAAACTTGTCAATTTATTCTAGTATTTTTCTGATAATTATATCAAAAGTATCTCTATAAGCTAAGCTAGATAAATATAATATCACATTTTTAGTGTAGTTGTATCAATAAGTCCTCAGTATGATAGAGGCAGTTATGGTGTAGTGAATAAAAATTAATCTTCGGGTAGACTATTATCACGCCCCCGAAGCAATAAAAAAATGTACACCTATGAAAATAATTACCTATGAAAATAATTATTATCAGTAACATTTAAATAAACTTCGTACATTTTTAATAAGTTCTTTCTTTTAGTTTTAAAGTCTGTTTACAAAACTTCCGCATCTTATCATCAAGCTTATTTTTGATCAGGGTTGCTTCAAAATCCTAATTTAGAAATTCCCTGTCTTTTCCAAGCCAAGATCTTATTTTCCCTGGCCGTTATGCATTTTTCTTTTATTTATAAAAGAAACTTAAACCTAAGAGATCAATAATATTAATGTCTAAATTGACCTTAAACGCGTTTAGTAATAATAGTCATTTGAATTTTACAAACTTTAACTTTAGTTTACCAAAAATTCCCAGACCCTTTAAAGTTTTCCCTGTGCTCATTTTTAAATTCCTTGACTTTCCAAAATGAAACATAAAAAATGCACGCTTCAAAAATAAAATCCCGTACATTTCCAAGTAGTGAACACCCTGAAAAGATTTCATTAATTTCAAAAGATTTCACAACGATAACACCAAGATTCTAATTATTTCACCAAAATTTTAAAGATTTTACAAAGGCTTTACACCTGGGACCTCATAAAAAATTAAAGATGATTTTTAAATTTTCATGGTTAAAAATATTAATGAAGAATTTCAAGTTTTCAAGGTCGATAGACACCCTGGATTAAATATAAGGTGAGTGCATAAAAAAGAAAGTATCTCACCTCACTTGGGTCAGACCGCGATCTTTTGCTCGGAGTCGTAGCTCTTTCGGAATCCGTCGTTGGGACAGAGGATGCCGCACTCGAAACAGAAAGTTTTCTCGCCCGAACTTTTGCCTGCCGTTTTCCGTCTAAACTTTTGCCCTTTTCGCAACACTGAAGACACTCCCAACTATTTGGCAAATCCTCGTTAAACGATATCGTCAAAGGATCTACACCAACACACTGTGGGTGAACAATATCAAAACAGACTTGGCATTCCAGTAATCCAGAAGGCGTCATAGGAATCGGTTTACCTGAATAGGAAAATAGTTAAATATAATTTTAATCTGATACTCAAATTCGGGGAAAAATTCCCTGACAATCGCAGGTTTTTTCCAGGTCTCTAAAGTTTTTTCCAGGTATATCGCATATTTTAAAACAATCGACTCGGAATATGTATACAGTTTCGCGTATTTCTTATAATCTTTTTTTTTCAGTTTCTAAGAATTAAATTAATATTACAAGATACTCATAAATATTTGAGCACAAACGATTAATTGAATAATTAAATAATAATAAAAACAAAAATAATCAATTCTTGAATTTGTTTCTAAAGTCTAGGTTTTTGAATGACAATTCGAAAAAAAATTTATTTTATCTGCTTATAACAAAAATTCATAAACCCAATTCATGTAATTGAATAATAAAATTTATATTTTACTTCCATTCAAATGTGAACTTCCAAGGTTATTTTTTATTATACTCTATTTTAGAAGGATACCCTCATAAAAACCGCATTGAAAATTTTTTTATATATTTTTTCTTCATTTGCTTAACTCGTCCTTTTTTTTAGGACCTAAGAAAACTTGATTTTCGGATTCAGAGGTCTCAAAACGTGGAGATCCATCGAAAAATTCTGGTATCAAATTTTGGACAGTTCTAACACTTTCTCAATCATAAATTATAATAATATGAAGATAATCAAGTTTTAACCAAGAATGGAATATTTGATTTTTAAACAAAGATATGAATTTTCTACTTAAATGATCAATCTTTAAGTGGAATAGTTGATTTTTTAACTAAAAGATGAATTTTCAACCAAGGGGATTAATTTTTACTAAAGAAGACTAATCTTCAAGAAAACAAATGAATTTTTAATTAAAATGACAAATTGTCAATCAAAAATTAAATAGCTAAATTTTCAGTTAAAAATTAATACTTAACCAAAGAGATGAATTTCCAATT
This sequence comes from Druon quercuslanigerum, assembly GCA_010014905.2. NCBI lineage: Eukaryota > Metazoa > Arthropoda > Insecta > Hymenoptera > Cynipidae > Druon > Druon quercuslanigerum. Next base: position 27,003 of record JAAAKG020165147.1, read on the forward strand.
AATAGGATGTAATTTTCAATTGGAACAGTTGCATTTTCCGGTAGAGAAAAAACATTGCAACAAAAATAAAACTACATATCAAAAAAATAGTTACATTTTTCAACAAAGTGATAAATTTTCAACTAAAATGATGAATATTTAACTCGAATAGTTAAATTTGAAACAAAAAACATGAATTTTCAACTAAACTGACGCGTCCTTAACTAGAATCATTAACTTTTAAATTAAAAGATAAATTATCAACCCAGAAGATTAATGTCTAATACAGGGTTAAATTATTTGACTAAAAAATATAATTTTTCAATCAAATATTGAAAGTTACATTTTCAGTAAAAAGAAGTAATTTTAAACATAAAAAACATATCTTCAACAAAGTAGTGAAAATTGCAACTGGAATAGTTAAATTTTCAGTAAAAAATTAATTTCAGCTAAAGAAAAAACGAATTTTCAACAAAATAAATAAATAATAATATTTTTTATTCCGAAAAGACGAAATCGGAACGAAAATGTAGTAGTTAATATTTCAACTAGAAACTATTATATTTTTGTATAAAAAACAATGGAATTCATGCAAAAAAAAGAATTGACTGTTCAAGTAAAACTGATCAGTTTTCAACCAAAAACAGAATAGTTGAATTGTTAGTTTAAAATAACTGACTTCTAACAAAAGAAAAATAAACTAATTTTTGACAAAATAGTTCAATACAGCAATATAAGGCTACTTTTACAAATAAAGAATCATTGTTATTCAATTTAATGTTGCATTAAAAAAAATGAAACAACCTCTCAAAAAAATTCCCTGACATTTCCAGGTTTTTGTAGGTATACAAAAATTCTCTGAAAATTCCAGGTTTTCTAGGTAGGATAAGTAAATACTAAGGCGTATCGGAAAAACATTTGTTTGCACGAAGTTCTAATCACAATAAAAACTTTCTTCTGGGAGTCTAAAGCACTCCCCTAAAGTTTCAGAAAAAAATCCCTTCTGTCTCCGCATTGTAGATATAGCTAAAAATCTGAAAATACGAGGCTCTTCTTCAAATTTGAACAGCAAAAAATTTCCTTTCGAGAGATTTTAATTATCAATAAAAATAGTTCAAAGCAAGCCATTTTATACTTGTATAGCGATAATTCCGCCCTGATTGACTTTGTAGTTTCAAAAAATTGAAAAAAGTCGTCTTTTTAGCTATTTTCTTAGAGTCACGGTAAATTTCTCGACTATTTGACCATATAATGTAGGATATTGGACATTAATGGAAATGCATTTGCAATGTTTTGCAACAATAGTATATAACAAATCGTGACATTAAAATAATTTTCATTGACTTGGAATTACAAGATAATATTTAAAAGTGATATATTGCCCTTTATTTTAAGATAAATTTAATTTTCGCTATACAAATTAGAAAAAAAAATAGTTCGAAGTGGGTTTGTACCTACACAGCAAAATATTATTTTTATTAATTATTTAATTTTCATGGATTAATTAATAA
>JAAAKG020165158.1:0-28489 GCA_010014905.2 Druon quercuslanigerum
ATGCCAGTTTTTGTAAGCAGGAAGAGGTTATGAAACACATAACCTAAAATTTTAATTAATCCGTGTTTTTCTTCAACGCGTGGCTAGACCATGTGTTTATTGGATCATGCCACTGTCAATTCAAAGCATTCAAAGTCTCGCGATCAAATTTCCCGCGGATATTGTTGCCTTTTAGCAGAGATGATTTTAGGTTAGGTTAGAAAGTGTGTGTGTGTTTACGTGGTGTTTACGTTACGACGTTTACGAAAGCATCGAAGGTGTCAATCATGTCAATCCAATCACTCTCGAAATGTAATTGCATTTAATAAGCTTATTGATCGTTTTTTTCTAGCAAACAAATATCTAAATTAGGATGAAATTCAACGATAAAGAACTTGCCGAGGCCAGTTTTGGACCAGCAGTTCTGGAAGGTCGTTTAAATCACAAACGAGCCCACAAATCAGGTTAGAAACATCTTTAATAATTGTTTCTATTTTTCCCATCTTAAAACTTACGTTATTCGTACATTTTTGACTAGGTGCCAACACTTATTTTCTTGCCCAACGGATATTAAAAATGCGTAGTTTTGTTAAATTTGGGGGAAATTGGTGTATTTGGGATCTTTCCATATTTTGGGGGGATAACTCGGGTCGTTACTTTTTGTATTTTGACCTATGCCGTCATCAACTCAAAGATATAATATCTTTGATCAACTGACAAAATAAATCTGGTCTGACAGTCTGTCCTTCAGAGTGGTTGTTAACTGCATTTCGATGTGACTTGTATTAAAATGTTTTATGTCAAAAATCGGATTAAAAATCAGGTTTTTAGTGTGCCATTTTCGTGTAGATGAATTTCGATGTCTTGTACTTATTTTTAATAATTAAATATAACAGATATTTAAATACTTTCAGTTGGGAGTATATAATCCACTATGATGTATATATCTAAAAAAAGTAATATTAGTAAATATTTCGAAAATCTGGGACATTTTTGTAGAAAACCTGATTGATTCCGATAATATTTTAGAAAAAATTACAAATTTTTACAGGATGAACTTTGCAAATCAAAACTTCAAAATAAGGAATTTTATTTAATGATAAAATTTATTTCTAAATGTTTTTTAAAAATTATTGATGAAAGAAAAATTTGTAAATGATTATCTAATGCTGGGAAGAATTCTATTCTTAAAATTTTACTACCTCACTATACTTTGAAAACATTTTCGCTTTCTTTCATAAGATTAGAAAAGATTCGAAAGTAAGTTAAATCTTAAGAAGGTTAAGAAAAAATGTAAGCGAAATGTAGATCTTTGAAGATTTCCAAAAAAATAGCTTTTTAAGATTTTGAAAAGGTTGGAAGACAAAAAAATTGTTCTTAAGATTCATGGGAAAATTCAAGAAAATATAAAAGTTTTCGAAGTTTGTTGGAAAAATTTTCAATAAATTTTTATTTTGAAAAATTAATTTTTAAAAGTTTTAAGGTATGAAAACATTGCAAAAGATTTCTAAAAAATGCGAAAAAAAAATTTGTAAGATTAAAAATTATAATTTGTGTGAAATTTGTTTTCTTTTTTGACTGAAAATTTTTCCAAATTTAAAATTCTTTTCTTAGGTTTAATAATTTTAGTTTTTTTTTAGAAAGTTTGTCTCTTGGAAAAATTTGCATTTTTGGTTGTTATTGAGGATTAAGCTATTTTTGCAAAAGATGCAAAATGCATCTTTTTGGATGAAATCCGCGATTTTTATGTAAATTCAAAGTCTTTTTGATTGAAATATCAATTATGCATAGCATTTTTCACGGAGAATTAATCTTTTTGGTTTAAAATGCAATGATTTGGTTGAAAGTAATTTTTTGTTGTTGACATTTTGACCTGATATTTTTGAAATTTTGAACAATGTTTTTGAATTTTCTCAACAATCTTAAGAAAATTATATTTGTATAAGCTTGAATACAAATAGGCTTAAAACAGAAATAGTTATTTAAAATTTTAATTTTGTATTTCAAAGATATTTCCCCCCTAAAGTCGAAAAATTACACGCGCGCATAGGGCGCGATTAATGATGCTACTATCATAAAAATGCCATAAAACTGAATTTCTTTACAGCATTCAAGGAAAGATGGTTCAAGTTAAAAGACAATCTATTATTTTACTTCAGCATCAATGACCTAGGGCACATCGACTGGAGGCAGCCTACAGGTGTAATAATTCTCGAAAACTGTTGTATTAATATAGACACTACGAGTGAAAGTGCCTTTGCCTTTAGCATATCTTTTCGAGACGATTATGATAAAAGGCACATTTTAAGTGGATCTTCGGAGGAAAAAGTTGAAGAATGGATTAATGCTTTAAAGCAAGCGAGTTACGAGTACTGGCGATCGAAATTAAAAACGCTTCAGCAAAGTTTGAAAAAAAAAACAGGCAAAGATCCTCTTCTTTTATATCCTAGGAATCAAGGAGTCGTGAGAGACGAGGCTTGGGAAAGCAAACCAAGTTTTCGATCTCATGTTCGTGCTTTCACCACCTCAATCGCCTCTTCATCGACTATAAATTCGTTAACTAGGGACGTTAATCTTATTGACCTTACTTGACCCTATTTAATTTTAAGCTAACCTTATTTAAAAATAGAAAATGTTTTTTATGGTATTGTTCTTTGTATAAATGTGAAATAGTTAATAGGAAGTTCGATCCAGGATCGGAATCATGACGCTGAAGCCTAAATAATTTTATATTATTGTAAGAAATAGTATGTAATCTAAGGGATTTTATAATCTATAGTTCAATTATTTTCAAACATTATTTTTGCTTAGTAGCTTCATTTTACCTGAAGTAAATAATATTTATGGTGCAGTTGCACTGAAGACTGTTCTTATTAAAAACTGACGTCCTCTCAGCTCAGATATTTTAAATCACAGCTTGAATCTCTGTTCCTAGACTTGTAATGTTTACGTTTAGTAGCTATAACTCTTGCATACGTAAAGTTGCGAAAAAAATATAATGATTATTTTTAGAGGGAATACTTTAAGAAGTTATTCGACTTTTCTATGCAGTGATTCGTATTCTCAAGTATTCAAATACCAAATACTCGTTAATTTAAAGGATTGTTAAAGACCTCATTCAATCATTCAGTAACTATCATGTTTATCTAATGATGTATCTTAATACTGAAAATATATATTTTAATAAGAACCCTCTTTTCTTCTTTTTGTTTAGATTTACAATTATATTTTTTATGAATTTTAAATTCTGCCTATTTATTTCCTAAAACGTTAATATTATTCCATAAAAAAGTTCCACACAATTTACTTTTACTATTATTGTCAACTTTGCACGTATAGTTTTTCCACTTGAGGACAAAAACGATTTTGAATATAAAATACAAATTTTGAATAAATTTATTTGTTAAAGCTTTGTGACATTTAAATTCAAGTTTCATTAGATTTTAGGCATTTTGTCCTAACATTCTGGAGAAAAATCAAAATGATTTAACGTACTTCGAGAAAGAATCTAGAAAACTTTAAAGAAAATTGGTTTATTTTGCAGGAATATATCAAATGTTAAGAAAGAATCGAATCGGTTTAAAAGATATGTAGGACTTTTACATATTTGGAAGAAATTAAAAAAATTTACAAATGGTCGGAAATCTTTTTAAGTTTTAAAATATTTGTAAAAGTCCTAAATATCTTTTAAAAACTGACTCGAATTTTCCTGAAAGTTTGAAAAATCATTAAAAATAACAAAATGCCTTAACATCTGATCTAAAACCTTTAAAAATGACAGTGACAGCAATGAACAAACGGAAAACAGCTTTAAAGGTAGATGTGCAAAAAATAAGGCATTTGAGTAAAAAAAGTTTTCTATTACTTTAAGAATTGAAATTATATTATCAGTCATGATTTTCTAAAGAAAATACTTTTTTGTGCAAAATGGTTAAAACTTACGAAAACTGATTATTTAAATAATAGTTTTTGTAATTGAATTTTTCCTTACTGTCAATTTTTATCACCTTCTTTAAAAAATGTTGAATTTTAATAAAACGGAATTTTTCGGGGAAAACATTCATTACAATTTTACTGTGTCTAATTTTGATAATAAGTAAATAATCTTAAAATATAGATAATTGTTTCAAAATGTTTCCCTTTAAAGAAATAGTTTAATGATTTCAGCCATAGAAAAATTTACTTAATTAAAGTATAAACAGTAGAGTTGTAGTGAACATTTTTATTAAAAAATAAACCCTCAGTTATTGAAATTCAGCTATTTTTCATAAATTGGAAAAATATATATATATTTTTTTTTGAAATTACATTATCAATAGCATTATTTAATTCAAGCGCCTGATTTTCAATACGACAACTATCTGGATTAACAGGAAATCCAATTCCTCTGCATTATTTAAAAAAAGTAAATTTCCCGCCAGGGGAAATTACTCCGTAGAATTTCTACCTGAATTCTAAAATTTCAGCATATTTTTCGTTAAGTAACGACACCAGTTTAAAGCTTTTATCTTATAAATGATGTGAAAATAAATTAATATTTTATTTTTTATTATCAATTTTTCGAATTTCTAAATGTGCACTTATCTCCCAAATTTCACACTCGCATCGATAGAATTTGAGGTTACACCTATTATAAATTCCCCGCTTTTTAGCAATGTTCTTGATAAATTTCACGTCTCGTCACGATTACCAAGTAAATTACCAAAATTAGAGTGACATAACCTCTATTCAGTCTTAGTCCATTTTTAATTATGGTATCGTGCAAGTGACGTCGAATGACAGCTGGCTCCCTTTTTTCGGTCTTTTAGCTGTTTTCGACAAATAACATCGCCTGAGAAAGTGAAATTTACAGGATAATGTGCGTTTATAAAAAAATTGTTTTTTGACACGTTGACCTTAGGAGTTGCTGGAGTTGAAAAAAGATTTTAAAATGAAGTGAACGTTAAAAGAGTTAAGCAGACGAAGATGAGCAGGATCGCGAAGACGGCCTGTCCGGGAGGCGGCCTTTACGTCCTCGAGGGCGAGGTCGGCCTCCTGATGACGGCAATGCGTCGTGGAGTTCGGTGGTCATCTCACTCTCACCAGGTTAGAATACCAAATTTAGAATATGTTTTACTCTGAATCCTAGTTTACCTTCAAGATCTGTCAGCGTGTCTCCTGCCACGTGTGACAGGAAACGCTAAAATTTCCATGTCCGGATTTGTTTTTCAAATTTATATACATACATTATAAGTCTTTTACACGTTTCTGTACAAAGATAATAGATTTTCTGCATTTGATTAGTTTATTATTTGTATACTACCCTTATTTATTCAAAGACCCCAGTATATAACTATCTATAACTCCTATTATTTTATCTTGAGATTTATATAGAAATAAATCATTCATCTCTAATTATTTAAATAAAAGCCTATATCAATCCACTCATCAAGTAAAATACTTAAAAGTACCTCTGCGAAGTAAAATGCGTGTATTACTGTATATTCACTATTAATCGATTAATTTGTGCTCACTTTATGTAGCAGTTTGCTTTCTCACATGCAGAAAATAAATTTACTTCCTCGTACGAACTGTAACCTTAGTTTATTTCTTGTATATAAAGATGTTTTATTTAATTAAACAACTTTTTCTTATATAAGCCAAATTAACAATTTAAAAAATGTTATAAATCGCTATTAGCATATCATGAAAGATCATCAAGGGTTCCTTAATAGATCATAGATCGAAACGACTCGAAAACGTAAAACTTTTTAAACATTTCTAACGCAAAAAAAAAAAACAGTTACAATTAGCCGATCTATTTAAAAATGTGACCAGACCCAGACATCAATTGGAGCTGCAATTCGTCCAACTTTCATGATCATATAGTCTTACTTTCTAATATTTTAATATTAATAATATATAATATTTTAATTTAATACATTTGGAGATAAAAGGTAAACAAAAAAAAGTTACGCATACGTTCGCGTGTTTGCACATTTCTTTAAATTGCATTTTTCAGTTCTCAGGGTTGAATTATATCGAAATATATCAAAAATGTATATTTGAAAATTGTAATAATTACAAATTTCCCTCTATGATTATATGAGGAATCAAAATGGAGCACATAAATTACTAAAAAATAAATTTAATCATGAGTAGAATAGAATTATCAATAAATTATAAATGTAAAATACAATTTCTATGAGAAAAGGTAAAAGGATTCAGGTGTCCCAGAAGCTACGAATTAGCGATAAGTTCTTATTACAAAACAAGAGATATATATTAAAAAAATTGAAAATTATTCACATAATTTTTACTAGAATTTATATTTCATCTAAGGGATCATTCACAAACTACGTGACGCGTTTTTCTTTTGTTTAAATGAAGATGAGAATATTATTTTCGTTAAATGAAAAAGGATACAACAATATAAACAAAAGATAAACGCTTCACGTAGTTTGTGAACGATCCCTAACTATGAAAATCTTACAAGTAAAAAATAACAAGAATAATCCAACGATCGAATTTGGACAATGACACACTCTTAAATGTGTTCTTTCAAATTAACAAACCAAAATTAAAAAAGCTGAAAGAAAACGAAAGCGACCTCTTATTCATCCGCCTTTTTTTATTCTTTCGCGCTTATTATTTTTTTTTTGTAATCACAATCAAAAAACATTACAATAAACTGATCAACGTATGCAACAGGCATCACAAAAAGGGTTTCATAGCTTATTAAGTCGTTAATACCGGAGTAAGTTTCCGTGTTTATTCAATTTTCGTTGCAAACCAATTTTTTTATTATTTTCAAGAATTTCGTAGTAAAATTTGAGTGCTGAACATTAAATGGTATTTAAATTTCAATTTATTCTGAATCTAATTTTTTAAATATAAAATTTCATTAAATTGTCTACAATTTAAAAAAAGGCCTAAACCTGAGAGCTCGAATTTTGTTTTAAGGACGAAGATCAAGATTCCTTGATGAAGGGACTATCTTCCTTAAAGGAAGCATTAAATGAAGCCAAAAATCTGTCTCAGTTGGAGCCAGGAATTTTTATGGCCCCCTTTCTCGAGATTATTCGATCGGAAGAGACCACTGGGCCAGTAACTAGTCTTGCACTGTCTGCAGTTAATAAAATAATTTCCTATGGACTTATAGGTAAAATATATTTGATCTAAATCGAAATGTAACTATAAATATCAAGACTAGAACTAAATTTTGTTTTTCTGGATTCTTTTAGATCCAGAACATCCAGCTATTGCTGCTTGCGTTGAAGGCGTAGCAGATGCTGTTACCCATGCACGATTTGTGGGTACTGATGCATCTGGAGATGGAGTTGTTCTAATGCGAATTCTTCAAGTTCTTCGAGCCCTTATGTTATCACCTGCTGGTGATCATCTTTCGAATGAAAGCATCTGTGAAATCATGCTCAGTTGTTTCAGAATTTGCTTCGAAACTCGTCTGAGTGGTAAGGATTTTCATTCATTTCGATATTTAATACATTAACAATATTAATAAACTAATAAACTGATACTTGTTTTAAATCTTATTTAACTACGAAACTCTTGATAGTTAAAAAAATGTTACGATTAAATTTGGAAGAGACATTCTCAAATCTCTATTCAAATAAAGAAGTTCAAGTCTTGTTTTTTAAAAATTAATTTCCAAGAATGTTGTCGTTAAATTTGTTTGTCAGATGTTACAGAGGAATTTAAATTTTGATTCATTCTAAATATAATTTTTTAAGTTTTCAATCTTATTACAGAACTATTAAGACGAACTGCAGAGCATTGTTTGAGAGATATGGTTCAGCACCTTTTTATAAGATTGCCACAATTTGCTGACGATTCGAGAGGTCTCCTGAATATGAAGGTGAAGTAAATAACTTTTAATTACATCCCAGTCTGGGCAAATGGTAAATGAATGAAAATTAAAAAAAAGAATAGAAATACTTTTCGAATCACTCTAAATCGACTAATTTGATACCACACGAATTTATGCCATTTCTTACGATTTTCATTTGCAATTTACATTGCATAATTGTGAAGTAAATTGCTTTTAAAATTTAGAAATTTTCAGTTTTAATTTTGAGTATTTCTATTTATCAATTGAAAAATGTTAAAATACAGTTAATTATGAAGGTTTGAACAGTTAAAAATTAAAATTGTTTGAAACTCTACGATTATTATAATAAAATGTTTCACGGTAATTAACTGCTAACAAATTCATTGAAGATTTGAAAAATTAAAGTATATTTAAAATTGAATAATAATATGACTGAGGCAGACTTATAGAACGAGCAATTTTAAATCTTTTAAAAACTAACATATTTTCAAATTCAAACAGGAAAAATGATAATTATTCAAAATTATAATAGGAATTCTTAATAGTTAGATCATTGCAAATTTTGGAATGAAACTTTATAAATTATTTTCAATTCTTAAATAATTTCACATTCGTATAGATTCAATAAGATTCATATTTAGACGACATTAAAAAATTTTTAATGTTTTAAATTGAAAATTTTTTAATTGAAGGCTTCTAAAAATTACCCTCTTAAAATTAAGCAATATTTGACTGTTTATTTAGATTGTAGAATGAATCGTTGAAGTTTCCGAGAGCTAGATTTTCTATTGTAAACGTATAAGTTCAGTTCTTCCAGTTTGTAGATCTTTATCTTTTAGCTAAAATTATTGAATTTTTGAACATTATAAATCACAGTTTGACAACTAAGTTATTTTGCAATAAAAATAATTTAAAATTAAAAGATACCAGTATGTGAAACGTTAAGAATAGTGTAATTTTGAATATTAAAAATTTTTAATCACGTAATTTTAAACGTTTTTTTCTAATGGTCCAAATTTGAAGGTTCTCAATTGAAAATTCTTTAAATTTGAACTGTGACAATGACAGTGTGGATTTATTATTTATATCCAAAGACTTTAAAATTAGGTATTTTCACTTCAATCACCAGCTAACTTAACTTCGTTGATTGCTAATTAAACTAATTTTTTCTATATGAGTTTATTTGAAAAATAGTCTTTATTTGTTAAGAACTATTTAATGACATTATAAAATGATAATAATTATTATTCATCTCGAAGATATTAAAGAAATAAAGTTTTGTTCTATACATTTGATCCATTGTTTTCCTCTAAGCTTTAACGAAGTGAAATTAGCTGACTGTTCAAGTGAAAATATTTAATTGTGCAGTTTTTAATGCCAAAATTTCAAAAAAATATTAGCTTTTAAGTTTCATAATTTTTAATTGTTCAAACTAAAATATTTTTTTAATGTAACGTTTTTCATACTTGTTTTTAGAATAATTATTCAATTATAACCAATTATAACTTTAAATTTTCCTGATTTAGAACCTAAAAAATTTTTTAATTATAATATTCCCAGAAAATGAGAACGAACAGTATTGATAGTACGAGAAGCAAGTCCAGAAAGACTAAGAATCATTCCAAATCGAAATCGCAACTAAATCCTGAGGAAATCGAGGGAAACGAGTCGAACCTTTCGAGTCCTGTAGATAGAATAAGAGTTGGTCATTTAGCGACTACACCTGTAACACCCGCTGGAAATATTGTAGACATGCAAGGCTCTTTGGATCAAAGTCCACCCGAAAAAATCGAAGAGGAAAAGACCGAAAACAAAGAGAGTGTTGTTAAAAACTTGGAAGTTGAAAATAATAAGGTAGAAAGCCAGGATGCCAGTAAGGAACCAGTTATTCCCGGAGAAAATGTATCGGGAAACGATTCCGAAATTAGTCAAGTACCCCAAAAAGAAAAAGAGTCTTCCGAAAACAAAAGTGAGGCGGAAACTACGGATAAGGCGGAAACTGGTGCAGAATCTTTGGGGAAGGAAACTGTCGCCGAGACTCAAGGTATTTTTATTTGAATTCCGCTTTTTGGGTTTATTTGAATTTAATTAAAAATTTTATCTCTACAGAAAATCGAGTGGAGGAAAAAGCAGATTGGGTGCAATCGCCAGTCGGAAGCGTGGAAGATTTATCGTCAGTTGACGATAATTCAAGTACCTGCGACGCATCAAAAGTGCCCAAAATCAAATTGGAGGACGAAACCATAGAAGAATATGTAAATACTCAAGGCGTAAGATTCATGCCTCTCCAAGAACACACACCATATGGTTCCCTCTGCGTTCGTGAGCTTTTTAGATTCCTCGTTTCGATATGCAGTCCACTGGATAAACAAAACACAGAAATAATGACGCACTTGGGACTCAGCTTGTTGCAAGTTGCATTAGAAATTGCTGCGGATTCGCTTTCCAATTTCCCGTCATTGCTTGCACTCGCCAAAGACGATCTTGCGAGAAATCTGATTTTAGTGAGTGGAACTAAACTGAGCATATTTTTAAACCGAAATTCAAGAATTTTCTTTAATAGTTATGCTTCTTCTATAGTTGCTGGGATCGGATCGATTGTCGATTCTAGCTGCGAACCTCCAAGTATCCTTTTTACTATTTGAGTCGCAGAGGGAGCATCTCAAGTTTCAGATGGAGCATTATGTGATAAAGTTGATGGAAATCGTCAATTCCGAATCAAATCGGATATCGTATGAACAACGGGAGTTAGCTTTGGGCAAGTTTTTTTAAAATATGCGAGGGTTGATCACTAGAGTGGTCTAAGTGTCTACCTGTAAAAATTCTACTTTCAATATATGGTGGTTGATCCAATCCAATTTGTTCGTTTACCGGGAAAATAAATTTCCTATTTTGTTTTCCAATCGGTCGAAATTAACCCCTATCACTGGGCTTTTGAAATTAACATTGGGTTTTAAATGGGAATAGTTCGGTTTTCGAAAGAATGGAAAAAGGACGTATTGTTAACTTTTTAAATCCCCTTGCATTATGCCTGGAAAACGTCTCAAATAATGCAAAATTCATGCTAAAGACGGTATTTTTTATATTTTTTGAACTTGAATTATTTTCATTCGATAAGTGACAAGATTCCAAGTATTTCTTAACTATTGCTTCCTCATAGAGGAAGGTTTGTGATTACCTAAATTTTCAAATCTACTTTTTTAGCATATTTCGATGCAATTCGACCCCAAAAGCTCGAAAATACAATTTTCAAACAATGTCCCTGTGTCTGATAGGATTTTGAACTAAATTAACCATTTATAAGTAGTTTTTTTAAGTTTCAAATACAGCACTTCCGTAAGTTAAAAAGTTCTTCAAATATTGAAAGCATATTTTTCTTCTGTCAGAGAAAAACCTGTCTCTACGAGGAAGCAAATTTATCTGATACCTATGAAGAAGCAAAACGCTCATGAAATAAGCACAAATGAATATATCCATAGTACTCCGCAGCGATATTTTAAATTGTTCAAACAATTATTACTTTTTTCAATTACTTCTTCCAATCACTTCTTCCCCCTATAAATCATGAAAAGTTATTTTCTGGAATTAATGAAAAAATTAAAGATGATTAAGAGTAATATATTTTTAACGATCAAAGAGCCCTTGAACATGTCAGTCGATGTATTATGTTCCAATGAACAACTTTTCAACTTGCGGTAGTGTTTTTAAATTTCTAAGTATCTATTGATTAATCAAGAATGGTGGTCGAAAGTTTGTAAGTCGATCAATCCACGCGTCTCGAAGCCTCGAACAATTACATCAAATGCAGTACTTACACCTCCATGTTTAAAGAATTTTCTTAAAATTAATCCTTACAAACTAACATTCATCCGCATATTAGTCCTATTACCGCTCCCTCTTATCGCCTAGCCTTCCTCGCTTCGCCTCGAAATATCAACAATATGAACAATATATTTTTTAATTTATAATTCAGCATTGCTAGATCATAAGAGGTCATAGAAGGTTTGTCAATAGGTCATTCCACGTGCCTCGAAGACGCGAACAACCGTTTTAAATACAGTACTGTAGTATTATTAATATGAACAAAATATTTCTCATGTAAACAGATTGTTTGAAAACTTCATAAATCGGTATTAATGGGTTCAAAGGTTCAGCAATAGGTCAAGGACGGTATTTTCGAACTCCAGAGGTCAAATTATATTGAAATATGTCAAAAAATTATATTTAAAAATCTAGTTAGTTACAAACCTCTCTCTACGGGGATGAAATTGTTTAAATAATTGCCAAATATGTAAAACAAAAAAAATATCACTCTTAAAATTCGTTATTGTGTCATTAATTCTAGAAAATACTAACTTCGTGATTTTTTTTACCAGAAAATTATACAAATAGAGCTAGTTTAAAAAATTGCAAAATGTGTTAAACAAAAATAGTATTTTTGAATTTCATCAGTTATGTCATTTATGCTGAAAATATTAAATTTTCTCGATTTGATGGGAAAAAAATATTGTTTAAAGAAATAATAATTGTTTAATTTCTTGAAGAATTTTAAATGAGTTTTAAAATACGTTAAAATTTGTTACATATCGAATAAAAATAATTAATATTGAAAATTTTGAAAAAATCCGGTTTTAAGCCTCAGTTTGACATAAAACTGCTATTTTGTAATTTTAGGTAATTTAACGGGCACAATACAAGAGGTTTACAAGTTAATATCACGTACTTTTTTCTTCCATTTTTTTCGAAGACCGAGCTTTTCTCATTTAAAACCCCATGTTAATTTAAAAAGCCCGACATGAAATCTTTGTAAATTTCTTCGAAATCATTTAAATTTGTGTGAAATCTATTAATATTTTCTAAAATCTTTTGATGTTCGTTGAATTATTTTGAAATGTTTAAACTCTTTGTGAAATCTTCAACATATTTATAAAATAATTGAAATGTTGGTGAAACTTTTTTAAATCTTTGATATTTTCGTGAAATTTTTCGTAAAAGTTTGTAATTACTTGTAAAGTTATGCATGTGTGAAAGCCTTGAAATCTTTGAAATCTTCATGAAATATTTGGTGAAATCTTAGAAATTTTTGTGAAATTTATTGAAATATTTAGTGTATTTGAAATCTTGGTGTAAACGTAAAAGTTGAGTGTTCAACCCCTCGGAAATAAGTATTAAAAATTTGAATTTTATTACGGTACAGTACCCTCCCACTTATCACACTACTGATTTTTTTTAAAATGTTGACATTCAATGTAACCTATTTAATAAGTTAGTTTCAATTTATCAATGGCTATCAATTCTAAAAAAAATGAACCCAAATCGTTTTACATGGAAACACTTACATGCCTTCCCTGTTCAGAGTGCTCCGTTTTTTTTATTTTCTTATGAATAAAACTTTTAATAAATCATACAGATTTCAGGATTAATATGTAAAATAAACGTAATAATGAACTTAATAACCTTTTTTAAACAGATTCGATTTTCTAAAGCAATCAGATATGAGAGTAAACACAAGGGGAGAAAGATTTTTGATGTGGTGGGGGAACTCGCATAACGCGAATCCCAGTCCCAGCCTCTCGCGATAAGTGGGAGGGTACTTTACTATAATACTGAAATGATCTTTTTGTGAATACAGAAGCTATCGTGAGGTTGTGGAGAATACCGGGTTTGCCGGCAGAATTGTATTTGAATTACGATTGTGGCCTCTATTCCACAAATCTTTACGAAGAATCGATGAAGCTTTTATCTAGGGTATGTTTAATGCTTATTTGTTATCTAAAACTTGAATAACTTTCATTAATACTGTGCACATTTTTTTCTAGAACGCCTCGGCTCTTATGGGAACCATGTACAGTATGCAATTTATTTCCTTGGATGCCATATTCAATCTAATTTCGGGCATGGAGGCTAGATGCAAAGGCTTGCACGATCTTTGTAAAACTTCAAGACACACCTCTTCCTCAAATCTTCCTACTCGGGAGGAACTGTTAACTACAAAAGCGAATAAGAGGGTATTAAACTCCTTCATACAAATTCTGTCTTTTACATTTTTCCTTGTATCTATTGACTAATTTAAATTGCGTTTCTTCATTAAGTGGCTCGCTTTGGGGACGGAAAAGTTCAACGAGAGTCCTCGAGAAGGGATCGCGAAATTATTAGAACATGGACTTCTAGGAGGAACTCCAGGCCAACCGGATCCCGAGAAAATCGCGAAGTATCTTCGAGAAAATCCCGGTCTGGATAAAAAAGCGATCGGTGAATATATCAGCAAAAAGGAGAATAAGACAATTCTGAATTGCTTTGTCAACAATTTCGATTTCAAAAACACTCGTGTTGATCAAGCATTGCGATTGTATCTCGAATCTTTTAGACTTCCTGGAGAAGCTCCTCTAATTTCCATGTTGCTCGAAAAATTCGCAGAGCACTGGCACGTAAGTTTCGAGCTTCAAATTATTTAAATTCTTCACTGTTTTGAGGGATTTTTCTTGTAAATGAAAATAACCTTTTTATTATAGAATAGCAATGACAAGCCATTTGCATCGGCCGATGCGGCTTTCACTCTCGCTTACGCGATAATTATGTTAAACGTGGACCAGCACAATTATAATGCAAAGAGGCAAAATAATCCGATGACTGTTGATGAGTTCAAACGGAATTTGAAGAAAGTCAATGGCGATGCGGATTTTGATCAAGATATGCTCGAAGAGATCTACATTTCCATTAAGTGCGTGTTGCAAAGTAAATTCTTTATAGATCCTCAGGAGCGGGCTGGCGTGGGACTGAATCGATGCTCTTGAAAGTAAAAAATTGAAACCCTTTACATCTTGAAAATCCAACCAAAGTCCATTGGATCTTATGAAATTCCTTGATATGCTTTAAAATATTATAAAAGCACTTAAATCTTACAATCCGTTGAAATCATACAAAATTTCGTGAAATTCCATGCAAGATGATATTTCCTGAAATCCTGGAAAATGTACTAAAATGCCCTAAAAACTTTTGAAATAATTTAAGTAATCTGAAGTATGATAAAATCTGTTCAAAACCATTAAGAATCCCTTTGAATACTTTTAAATGTTCTTCAATCTTTCTATGAATATTTTTAAACCACATGAAATTTTATTAAATCCTTTAAAGTCATTGAAATTGGAAATTTTATAATTCCTTGAAAGATTCTTGGAGTCGTTTAAAATACCGTAAAAAATGTTAATACTTGGAAATATTTTGAAACCTCTTAAAACTTTTTAAAGCACTTGCAAATTCCTTGGAATCTTGAAAAATACAATGAAATTTTTCAAATCCTTTGAAATCTGTTCAAATCATTTCAAATGATTAAAATCTATTAAAAATTCCTTGAAAACTTCTGAAATACCTTAAAATAATTAAAAAAATTTTTAATTTCGTATAATTTTTTAAAACTTAAAAATTCAATAGAATCTTTAGGAATACTCTAACATCTTTTAAATCCTTTTTAGTTATTGAAGTCTATTAAAGTACACTAAACTCTAGGAGATCCTACGAAATTCCTTGAAATAATTAATAATATTCCAAAATTTTGTAAATCATACATAAAACCGTTTTAAATCTTCGAAATTCAAAGAAGTTACTTAAAGCCGCATTGAATTTTGGAAATTCTTGTAAATTCTCTGAATCATTTCAAAGTTTTGTCCATTCTTCGAAATCTTACTAAATCTCTTAAAAATCCTTTGCTTTTTTGCAAAGTCCCTTTGCATTATTACAAATACTCTAAAACCATGTAAATTCTATGAATTCCTTTAAGATCCTGATAATGTTTGGGAAACTCTGAGCAATCCAATATTTTTTAATTTAAATTTTTTCAAATTCCTTTAAATCATTAAAATAATATGAAATCCCTTAACTTATTTTTGTGAAATCCCTTGAACTGCTTTAAAATATTTTTAAATTTCGTAAGACCTTTCAAGGTTTTGTATATTCTTTAACATAATTTAAATCCTTAGAAATCCTATGATATCCCTTAAAAGCTATGCAAATTCCTTGAAATCTATTAAAATCCTTTAGAATCCCAAGAAATTGGTCAAATCCTTAGAAATATTTTTAAGTCTCAAAAAACTGCATAGAACCGATTTTAGGGCCGGTCTGCAAGACTTATCGAGCCATTTGGTGAATCCCAGTCCGTTTTTGTAGATTCTTAAAAACAAAAAAAAGTGAAATACTAATTAACAATGAATATTGCCCGTTTTAGAAATGAAGAAATTGTCATGCCAGCGGAGCACACAGGTCTCGTGAAGGAAAATTACCTGTGGAAAGTTTTACTGAGAAGAAGCTCTGGTCTAGAAAGCAACTATCTCACAATTGGAGGAGCTGGTGAATTTGTAGATAAGGAATTAGCAGAAAGAGCTTGGGCTCCGATTGTCAGTGCACTTTGCAGAGCCTACGATAAAGCTCCGGATAAATTACTCCAGCGCAGAGTCGCTCAAGCATTCCTAAGGTAATTTGATATCCTAAACGTTCATTAACTTAAGTTTTAATTACAAAATTTAATTATTTATGTACTTCCAGTTGTGCTTTGATCAGCGCTCACTATGGAATGACGAGCGACCTGGACACTTTGATAGTCAGCATATGCAAATTTACTGGACTCGCAGCTGGAGGAGAACCGGACCAAGTGATTCTACATCTTGGTAGCAGTGGAAGATGTCAATTAGCAGCCCACACCCTCTTTAAAATCACTCACATGCACGGGGATGCTTTAAGAGCATCCTGGAAAAACATAGTCGACTGTTTTCAGACTTTGTTCCTAGCTAGAGTTCTGCCAAAGAACATGACCGAAGGCGAGGACTTCCTGGACCCATCCGGAAAAATCTCCTTGCTTCGGGAACCCGCTGCTCTGAAAACTCCTCCTGTGGAGCAAGGAATTCTTTCGAGTTTATATTCCTACATTGCTCTTCATACAACTAAGCTTCCTCATCCAGCGGAAATCGCAGCGAGAGAAAGAGCTGCAAAATGCATCGCAAATTGCCAACTAAAACAAATAATAGAGGAGAGCAAATTTCTGCAGGTCGAGTCTCTTCGATCTCTGATTGGCGCTTTGGTATCAGTGAAATCCGAGGACGAGGATCTTTCTGTTTTCCTGTTGGAATGTCTTCTAGAAGTCACAATTCAGAACCGGGACAGGGTCGTTTGCATTTGGCCGGTAGTTCAAGAACACCTTGATGGTCTTTTAACAACAGCAGCTAGAGACAATCAGCCTTATCTTCTGGAACGTGTAGCAGTTGGAATGTTGCGACTTGCGATAAGACTTCTTCGAGGAGAAGAATTAGCTTGTACTGTTTTGCCACCTTTAACACCCTTAACATATTTGACATCAGTTACAACATCTCCTCTTTCAAGACAAATCTCTTACGGTCTTTCTGAACTACTCAAAACTGGTGCTGCTAATATCCATTCCACGGAAGATTGGAAAGTGATTTTCAATTTATTAGAATGCGTGGGAGCTGGAGCCGTGCAACCGAAACAATCAAACGCTGTCTTGGGTGAAGTGGCTTCATCAAAAAGTTCGGTGCTAGATCCTCGTCCGGTGAGTCCAGTTCCTGAGTGGGTTTTGGTCTCGCCTACTGGAACGGAAGCTCCACTTCCAGTAGCTGCTGAAACGATAGTTTTGGATAGGAATCTTAAACCACATGACCAGGCAGCGTTGGTTAAGTGTGTTGAGAGTCTCTCGTTCCTGGTTAGAGACGTTGCTCATGTTACGCCTTTTAATTTCGAGTTGTGCGTCCGGTGTGTGAGAACCTTTGCTGAAGCGGTGCTTCAATGTACTAGCAATCGAAGTAGGGTTCAGAGCTCGATTGACGAGGTTCCTAGCTATCAACAAAGTCCGATTCAGTTGCTGGAGTTGATGCACACCTTGCATACGAGAACTGCTCAGATTTTCCAGTGGTGGGTTCAGGAAGGAGGAACGGAGCCTGTTTCTCTCTGGTCACAGGGCTGGAAACCACTATTGCAGGTAGAGAATTTCTTCTAAATTAATGTTAGTCCCCAAATGCAGGGCTCGGATTCACGCCACTATTTTCTCATAATAATACCACAATTTCTTAACTTTGAATTTGAAAATATTGTGGAACTTCAACTATTAACTGAAAGAGTATGTCTACCATCTTAAGAACATAAGTAATTATCGGGAAATGCTATAAATTGATCTATTCCTTAATACACTGGAACTTGGAATTAGAAACCCCGTATTAACGATATTCCTAGAACTGATGGCCCAGCAGTTTCGTGGTGAGGGCACGGGTTCTCACGGGCGTATGTTGCGTAATATTATGAATGTCAATTGAATATGGTTCACAGGACCCTGGCAGTTTTAAAATAAGTAAAAGTTATCACGCTTATAATATAAAAAAATCAAAAGAAGTTATAATAACTTTTTGAGGTCCTGGAAATAGGATAAAGGCAAGTGTTAGCCATGTCCGAAACCTTTCTTCATTCCAGGTTCCAGTATATTTTTCTCTTAGGCCTGGAGTTCTAGGTCATTCTCGACTTTTTTCGAATTATTCAACAAAAATCTTTCTAAATTTTACAATTTTAATTTTTCAACACTTTTTGGTTGGAAATTTTAAAGTCGAACATTTACGAAATCGATTAATCTCAAATTCGATTACTAAAAAATCAACAATTTCATATTTCAATCACGTTCAAGAGTGAAAAATATCAAATTGGAAGCGTTATAATTTTTTAAATCATAACAAAAACACAGTCGAATACGCCAGGGATACAAGTAAACTCTAAAGTATAAAACAAGAATGTTAAGTCTATATCGTAATATTTATTTATTGTATTAACTGCAAAATCTAATATAAAGGCAAATTAATATCTCAAATGTAAGGTATATTATCAGTATAAAGTAATTTTCTTAGGAATTAAACGAAATGATTCTAAAGTTTAAATGTGATAATTTCTTGAATTAAGCAAAAAACCTTAGTCAAATTTTAACAGTGAGTAAATCGTAGTAGAAAGTTAGTTATGTGCAAAGTTTCAGATTTTTTGGAGGGCCCAGGAAGAATTTACGACCCTATAAAAAGCGAAATTTTTCGAGAATTTATAATTTTTCCAAAGTGATTTTATTATGAAGAAAATTGTGTTTGCACACATATCTCATGGTAATTTATACCATTTTACGTTCACTTTAGAATTTTTAAGGAAAAATCTTATTTCTTCGATTTCTTAAAAACTATTTAAAGAGATTTAATTTAAATAGTTTGGAAAAAGTCAAAGAAATAAAGATTTTCTTTACAAATTCTAATTTTGTTGTTTTCCAGACGTTTAGTTAAGAATATTTACATTCCGAAGTTCTTTTCATACGTTAACTTTGAAAATAGCTTTTGCCTATTTTTGTGTCAATTCGACTAATAAGTGATAAAATAGACCATCTACAGGCCCCTCAATCATAAGTCGTCGCTAGGTTTAATTTAATTAAATATATTTTTTGTTTGTTTAAAGCTAAATTAAATTAATCCATAGACCAAAATTAGTATAGACCAAAATTAGTTAAACCAAAAGATCAGAATTGATAAAAATGTGACAAAAACATATATCAGACACAAGTTTGGATCGGAATGATCCACATTCTTGTGGAATGAACTTTTTTGTTAAATAACTTTGGAAACTCCCTGTAAAAGATCTAGAATTTGGGAATACAAATTCTGTAAAAACCCTGGTATAAGAAATTGAATAAAAAAATGTTATTCAAAATTTCATCGAGTGACAAGAAAATATTAAAATAGCGCATCTATTATTTAAGCTTAGAATTTACATAATAAAATCTTTTAGAAATTGAAAATACCTCCAGAGAATGCAAAAATATTAATATAATATGGAATTTCTTTAATGTACTGTTTTTTTGCCTTAGGGATTGTTCACATATTACGTAAGGCTGTTTTCTTTTGTTTAAATAAAGATGGGAATAAGTTGTCGTTAAATAAAAAATGACACAACGATATAAACAAAAGAAAACATCCTTACGTCATATGTGAACGATCCCTTATTGCGAATGGTTAAACTGCGACGCGCCACCTGCCGACGAAAATCCGAACTAGAAAGAATGGACACGATTTTAAAGATGCATTTTAATTTGGGCATAAAAGTGTTTTAATGATTTTTTTTTGGAGTTTAAAGTATTTATTGGATAATAAATATAACTCTTTATCAGAAACATAGGGTTTTTATTGGGATTTATATATTATACATTTAAAAAAAACACATTGTTTGACAAAAATATTTTTCTAACAAAAAAAAAAACAATTATTGTTTTTTTAATTTATACATGAAATATTTGCTATTTAAAAATCTGATCTCAAAGTTAGGTTAGAATTCATACTTAAATTCCAATCATCTATTATTCGTATTGTTTGCATAATCGGGATAAAATGTGTTGCTGCATACATTAATTTAAGTTTATTTAAGCTTACAATGCATTGAAACTTACATGAAATAGTGAAATAATTCTATTTTTTAAAAACCTATTTCACAAAAATGGGTTGTTTCACGTTATAAGATGGAAATTGTATCTAAAACTATTTGTTTTTTATGAAATTTTTTTTTAGTATTCAGTCATTGTTTTATACTTCACAAAACAATCGTAAAAGCACTTTTATGCAAAAAGTAAAATACATATTTAAATTGTACTTACTCTTTCTAGTTCCAGTTTTCGACACCAGGCGGCGAAATGGTAAACCACTATGCCCAATAACTTAAAAAAAATTTGGCAAATATAATGTGAAAATTTATAGGATTTTATGCTAGAAGCTGGGAAATTTAAGTTATTAGATATTGCTTTTTTTTACGTATAGCGTGAGATCCAATTTTCTTTGTTAAGAAAGGTAAAAATACTACTTATTATAATTATTTATCTGAAACTTTTACTCTGTGTTCTTGAAGAAATAAATTTTTCGAAATTTTATCATCTATGCACATATAACTTTATTATTTTAAAATTTTCATGTCATCATTTTTCAAAATTCATGCCACTATTAACACTATTTTTTATCTCTGAAGTAAGTCCGAGCCCCGTAAATTGTAAATTCTATATTTGATCCTCTTGAAATTTGATGCATATTTGTTTTAGGGAATCGCAAGACTTTGTGGCGACTGTAGGAGACCAGTTCGCGCCTCAGCTATCACTTTCCTCCAGTCTCTCCTCGCTCACGAATTGACTCAGCTTTCTGCCATTGAATGGTCGCAGTGTCTGGAACAAGTTCTATTTCCATTATTTGCTCAACTTCAGGAACCAATCGCACCAAATGATCCGATCGGAGTCGAAGAGACAAGATTCAGAGCAGCAACTCTCCTCTCCAAGGTCTTTCTTCACCACCTTACACCTCTTTTGAGTCTTCCTGGATTCCTGCCACTCTGGTTAACAGTCCTGGATCTTCTTCAAACTTTCATGAAAGCAGACAATAGTGAGCTTTTATTAGAAGCTATTCCGGAATCGTTAAAGAATATGTTACTTGTGATGTCTTCCGCTGGAGTTCTTGCTCCAGAATCCAACTTGTGGGCTCCTACTTGGAGAGCCATTGATGCGTTTCTACCTAAGTTGAAGAATGAGATCTTCCCGGAACCGTCTCCGACTAAAACTTCACCACACTCGCAGTCCTCACAGTCTCAGGTAGTTTTTTGTTGTTGGAATTTATCATCATCATAGGCTTGTTTCGAAATTTTAGGTGGTATAATTTTTAAACACTTAATTTTAAGCTAAACTGCGAAAAGACTCATTTAAATTGAAATCATGTGACATAAAAGTACTCAGGGATTTTTAACTATTCAAGTCAATGCACAATTGGCTTCTAACTAACATTTTGGTAAGGAGGTTACGGCAAATTTTCCTAAACTCCTTCTAGCGAGAATACTTCAACTAATAATTTTTTTTTAATAGAAAATCTACATTTTTGTATTATCAAACCCATAAATTGAGACTTTTGAAAAAGTGAAGTTCCGTCACCTCCCAACACGGTCCCTGTAAGGTCTCGTCTGAGTCAATGGCTGACCAATTAAAAAGAGGCCTGAATAGCGGAAAGCCCTCGTTCATTTGAATAGAGTATTTTAGCATCACATCATGGGAATGCAAATGAATTTTTAGAGAAAAGATTCTAAATGTAAAGTAAGTCGTAAATATACGAATAATAATATTTGCCAAGCGTAAAATATATTTTCTCAGTTATGTTCCATTCTTTTGTCAACTGACGTCCTTTTAATGTCACGAAGTAAAGTAAAATATAAAAATGTTCAGGTTAGTGTATCAGATCGGATACTCTAATCTCAAATTTCGGATAGTTGATTGTATTTCGTCAAACTAAAAAATCTCCAATCGATAGAAGGATTTAGAATATGTTTTCCAGAAAGGCCTAAGCAGTTGCAGTCCAATGTCAAGGACTATGCTAACCTTACTGACATTTCCACCTATCCTAACATGACCGTGACGCCATGCTACAATACTCACTATTCTGCGAAATATTTGAGTTGTTTTTTGATTCTATTATCGTACTATTTCAAGGTAATATTATGTTTGTCACGTCTTTCGTCAACAAAAAACACTTGAAAAATAATGATATGCATATAGTGGTGCTAAGGGATAAACTTGCAACATATTGCATTAATAATACATTATTTAAAGAAATAATCTATTTCTCAGATTCAGTTTAATTAATTTTTAAGAGTGGAAATTTGTTTTAAATATTTATCTGTATTATTATTATTATTGATAGTATTTATTGATTTAAAAGACACCCGCGCATTTTTCACATGCGCAGTTGAAAAACTTGCTCACAGCGCGCGCATCGATATAAGGCCAGGGCAGTCAAAGAACATCTTTTGACAAAAATAACCTGGGGACTCGCGGTAAAGGTTTGGGCCCCTCCAGCCTTAAAATGATCGAATCTTTACGTTTCACGGCCCTTTAAATAGGCGAGACTTCACTGTATTGTATCACTATAAATATATTTTTTGAGGTTCCTGCTAAAAACTTTGACAAAAACCTCTTTTAAGAACAATATATCTCTTATTCCAACTATTGACGTCGATTTGAACAAAAAGGTAAAAAAGTCAATTCAGAAAATAACCTAAGATCTGATTGGTGGAAAATCCGACCCCATTGACGTCACAGGGGTCCTCCATTCGAAATCATAAGAAAAACTTCAAATTTCAACATTAAATTAAAAATAGTAAACAAAATGCTAAGAATATTCTTCTGGCATATATGACATATGAATTTTACGAGCTGAAGTCTCGGCAGAAATAACGTTGTATCAACACATATTTTGTATCCATGGAGTTCTATGGATATGAGTTTTTCTTTTAAATGTTGCTCTATTCCGTGGAAGCGTTGCATTCGAAATTTAAAAAATTGAGTTCCGAATGAAATGTCAAAATAGTCGAGGTTATTTACTTCCATTTAATTCGCATCTTTCTCAATTAACCTCGTAAGCGCACATATCTAAATCTAATTTAGAATTTTTGAAGGATAAGAATAGAAAATTCCATGCGCTGAAGAGTGTCAAAACGAAAGTGAAAATTGAATTCGGCAAATTTCAATTGATAAAAATAATTATTTTAGATCATTTACAAACTTGGTCCTACACATAGTAACAAATAAATACGAATATAAATTCTCGTCTTTAAAGTTTTATTTTTATTTTATTATAAAAATAATTTAAACTGTATATTTGAGTACAATTTCTAATAATTATGTATCACTCATTTATTTATTTTATTATTTTTGAATATTATATTTGATATTACCGGTGCTGGACGTTTTTACTGCATCCTCCCTAGACCTTTTATTCTTTCCTGCGTGCTATTCTAATAAATTTAATTTTCTTTTTTTACCTTTGTTCAAATTTGCAGTGTTAGAATGAGAAAGGTACATTTTCGAAGTATATATACTTGACTATTTTGATATTTCTTTCCGAATTCGATTTTCGAATTTTCGATCAAAGCGCTCCCGGGGAATAGAGAAAGATTTAAAAGATAAACTTATATACATAGAACTCCATGGATAAAAAATATGTGTTGATACAACGTTATTTCAGCCGAGGATTCAACTATCAACTATGAATACATGTTAATGTTTCTGTTGACGTACGACGTGATAAATATAACATTCCCTTGAAATGGTACAATTTTTTAACCAAAAATCAATATAATAGAATCAAAAAGCGACTGAAATATTTCGCGGAATATTGTGTTTTGTAGCATGACACCACGGTCATGCTGGGATAGGTGGAAATGTCAGGTAGATTAGCATAACTGACATCTTGATATGAGACTGCATACTTCTTTTTGGAGAAAATATTCTAAACGTAAAAGTAAGTTATAAAGGTCTGAACAGTTATATTTTTCAAGTGTAGAATGCATTTGCTCAATTCTGTTTCATTCTTTTATCAGTTGGAGACCTTTCAGTTTCACGAAATTTGAGATTAGATTATGCGATCTGATACACTAACTTGAATATTTTTATATTTTACTTTACTTCGTGGCATTAAATGGATGCCCGTTGACAAAAGAATGGAACATAACTGAGAAAATATATTTTACGCTTGGCAAATATTACCATTAGTACACTTATGACTCACTTTTACGTTTATAATATTTTCCTCATAAATGCGTATGTATTCCCATGCAACAAGGCTGAAATCGTCAATTCAAACCAACGAGGGCTTCTCGCTCTTTGAGCCTCGTTTTAATTGATCAGCCACTGACACGGGCGTGGTCGTATAGGGGACCTAATATGGAGACCTTGAAATAGGTTCGTCTTGATGTACGCAAGAGTTGAGTGTACTTGTAACATGTCATTGCGCTTAAATTTTAGATTTACAAACAACTGACGTTTTTCCGTATTAAATCAATGGAAACCTTCATGTTTTTGCGCCACACCTAAATATTAACCGATTTAATTCAAATTTTTTAATACGAAAGGTTCATAATTTGAAAACCTTTAATTTTCAGTGTTTACTTTAAGCTTACCAACGAGTCACTTTCGTACTTTCAGAACAATTTATAGTTCAATATTTTTAGATAAAAATATCTTTAAACAAATGCTTAGTTTCGAATTAAAATTTCTTTAAATTGTATTAATTAGTAATTAATTATACATGTCTAAACAAATTCAAAATTATAACTCTCAAAATTCAATGATTCCAAGTCGAAACTTGGTAAATTAAACAATTTCAAATATATAGCCTTTAAAATTGAGCAATTGTTAATCGAACGCGTTTAGGTTTTACTAATCTGTTTCGTAATTAAAAGTCTTAGTAAAATGAAGTAATTTAAAATCCATATATTGAAAAAAAAATTTTAACTCTAGTAGTTAAGCAATTCTAAGTTTGAAGCATTACATTTCGAAATAATTGATGTTGAAATTAAAACCCGGTAAGATTTTACAAATTTATTTCTAATTGTAAACCTTAACAGTACTGCAAATCCAATTTCTTTAATAGTGAATAATTGGAAAAAATTGAAATAGAAGAACTTTGAGTAGAAAGTGTTTAATGGAATGGAGGCTTCTAATGTCTCCCCTAAGGGTTTACATTTTTCTTGTACCTTCTTCGGTGAGTTCCGAACCACCAAGAGCAACAGCCTCAAGTACATAGAAAGAACCTTTTTCTCTAGAGGTACTGGTCCCACGACTCTCCGGAGATGAGCAACTCCCTTTCTAGACTAGTGTTCACCGCATGTGCCACCGAGGCTCTTCCAGAGTGAGAGGCGGGAATCGAACCCGCAAGCCGACAGAGTGGGTCCAAGACTACGCTTTAGCCCCCACGACCATCGTCCCACTTAGAAATCTTAGATTGTAGCATTCAAAATTGCTTGTTTTAACATTTAAGTCGTCAAAAATGCAGAATTAGAAATGAAAGCCTTTCAATCCTTGAATTATTACTATTTTAGAACGATCAAAATAGAACAATTCCAGATTAAAACTGCTGAAATTGGACACTTACATTTGGAAATAAATTAAATAAACGTGAAATTAAAGAAAGTGGATTCAACAGTTATTATACACTATTATGCATATGAAATCGAAAAATTTCGAATTCACTTTCAATTGACAATTGTTCAATGGTTAATTTTTAATTTTTAATTTAAAATGATTCAAAATTTATCATGTTTCCACATAAAATTTAATTAATTTTAATACTCAAAAAAATCTGTTCTGAATCTCGTACGGAATCTTATCATACTTAAATCGCAATAAATGTACAAATTTTAGCATTGTTAGTATGGCAATCTACAGCATGAAAACGCCAACAAATCCGTACTCTCTAGGTGTTGCTTTTTTGTGTTTATCATACGGTGTTTTACTATTCTCGCATTGCTCACTATCAGACTATAATTGCACTATTGCATGCAAAAATGCCTCGCTTCTTGTCCCTTTATCGCATGAAATATTCGCCAGAAAAAATAGTATCAGCGCCCCATACGAAATTCGAAACTAATTTTTCTCGGTCCAGATACTTTGTTAATTACTTCAAATTATAAATTGTTTAGTTTTAAGAGGTTGCATTGATACAATTATTTTCTAAATAAGGATTTGTTCCTAGTCACAGGTCATCAGCCTCGTTGATCAGCAACAACCATTATTTCCGGGATCAATAGCTCCACAGCCAGAAGACAATTCTACCTTGCAAGTCGAAAATCGAGTTCAGGGAGAGAAAAATTTGAGTTCAATTGAGAATGGAAGTCCTCGATCATCAGGCGGAATAATAGCTGCAGCGATTGTACCGTCATCTTTAATTGATAGCAAGGAACCTCAGCAAGTTATCACTCTTGTTAATCAACCACCACCAAGTGTTTCAAGTCCCGTTGCGATTCAACCCACTGCTCAACAAGTTTTCGACTTTCATGGACCTGTGGTTCAAACGCATTTTGCAATTCCGGTGACGCCGAATCAAGAGATTGAGAGGGGTAAACATATCCAAGCCCAGCAAGAAAGTAATAGGCAGACTCCTCAGCAATTATATTCTCAGGAAATACGAACTCCCAATGATTTTCGAAGTCCTCAGGATTTAAGAAGTCTTCAGGGATTCAGGACTCCTCTGGATTTAGGAAGTCTTCAAGAATTACAAACTCCACAGGATTTAATTCCCTCTCCACAAATAACATCTCAACCGTTTACGACGCCTCAGCCATTACCAAATTCTCAACAAATGACACCACACCAGATGATTCCACATCCCCAGTACTCGCAGAATTCGTATCCACAGCCGCACGAATTTCATTATGCTGGGACAAGCAATCTCATTCATTCCGTTAAACCGCAAGAGGTAAGCCTAGGACGTACTTAATTTGTTTGTGGTTTAAATTTAATTAATTTTGAATAAATGTCATTGAAATTACGGGGAACCAAGGGCTTGACCACTCGACTTTTGAGTATACAGCAGATTTCAAGATTTTTTAAAGTTCCGAAGGTTTCACAAATATATCCAAGATTTAAGAAAAGTTTTACCAAGATTTCACTTTGATTTCACAAAAATTTCAAAGATTACGAAGACTTCAAAAGATTTCATACTATTAAAAAGATTTTCGAAATATCTTACAATTATTTCAAAATCCAGAAGATTCCAAATAATTTAGCAAAGATTTCACAAACATTTCACAAAGAAGATTTTCCCTATGTGCTAGATTACAATATTATATAAGAATACAAGAGATTGTCTAGGATTACATACAATTACATGAGATTACACAAAATTACATGGAATTGCACAAGATTATATAGGATTACACATTATTATTGGGATTATTTGGGATTACATAGATTACACGGGATATAAAAAGATGACAAGAGATTAGACCAGATTATTTGGGATTAACACTGAATAACGCAACTGAAAATAGAGATATCAAAATTTTATTTTTTTTATATTTAGGAAAGTAAAGATTGTTTGATGCACAATTTCATTACTTGAGTAAAGTTTTCATAGAAAAGTTAACATTTTTAAAATATTTAAAAAGAATGATGAATTTTTTGCGGTTAAATGAGACATAATAACTGATTAAGTGTGAAGCCAAAAGTGTGTGACGTGTCAAGGTCCCAAAGTTGTTCAAATAAGGTTTTCTGTATACTTTTTTAACATATTTTTTCTCGGGAATGAAGTCAGGGATGTAGGTACAAAAGGGGTAACGAACCAAAAATAATTTTTATATGTTGGCGGAAAAACGTTCGCATTGGCAAAATACTGCAGAATTCAGAATATCTGCCTGAAAAATTGAGCCAAAAATAATGCAGTGTTCTAAAGTTATATAGTCTTTTAAAGGTAGCTAGGGGGTATAGGGCCCTTCCTCAGGCTTGATTTTTAGTGCATGTATTACAAATTACAACCTTTTTCCTACAATTGTGAATTATTTGATGTGATATTTTAACCACATTTCACTTGATTTAAACTATGATGCATTTTATGCGCCTGGGAAGAAGCAAACCACCACCGTGAGTTTACCCAAGATTATTAGCCGAATATCGGCGAGGCCAATTTCTGAGTTACACAGCGGGAGGTCGAGCGTGTTTCTTTTTCTACGACAATTAGCAGAAAATTGGATAAAGAAGTGTATCACGGTAAAGTAAAGGGCAGTGTGCCCAGACGCAGACCGCGGAAAGAATGGTTAGAATGTGTGAATGAGACCCTAGTTAGAAGAGACATAAGAAGCCACAGAAACACG
>JAAAKG020165169.1:0-28486 GCA_010014905.2 Druon quercuslanigerum
TTGCAAATCTTCGATAGATTCTGCCATGACAACCTTATCATCTGCGAACGCTAACCCACGCACCCTTACTGTTTCTAAATAGTAAAAATACTTTTATATTAAAATAAATTCTTGCGAATTTAAACCAAAAAAAATAGATTAATAAAAAACGTAATAGATGATATTTTAAAACAGAAAAGATTTTCATTTTAAATAAAAAACAGTTAAATTAAAGATAATTCCTAAAATACAACAAAGTACTTGAGTCATCAACACAGAAAAATTTTTCAGTCAAAGAGGAAGAAAAAAATGCATCCAAAGTATAAAATTTGCAATACAAAAAAACGAGTCTTCTATGAAATCGTTTAATTTGCAACAAAATAATTTAATTTTCAACCAAAAAAGATAGTATGTAAATCAAGAAGATAATTTTCTAATATGAAAGATAAAGTCTTCACGAAATACATAAATTTTGATGTAAATTGTTGAATTTTTAACCAAAAAGATTAGTTTTCTACCAAGAAGGAAGATTTTGCAACAAAATGGGCATATCAATTATTGACAAAAAATTTAAATTCTAAACCAAAAAATATTAATTTTTTACTAAAAAAGACGAATTTTCAAAAAAGTAGAATTTTGAGACAAAAACTATCACTTTTTAACCAAAAATGGAATAGTGAATTACTCAATTAAAAAAAGTTTTTCTTTGTGATTGAAATTACTGCTATTCTCACAGCGAAGAATGTAATGGTTCATATTTAAACCAAAAAAGAAGCAGAATCTTCCAACCAAAAAATACGAATTTTTAACTAAGAAACATTATTTCGCAACCAAAAATGTAAAAAAATTTCAATTTGACCAAATTATTTCTAAATCAAATAAACAATATATGTATTTTAAATTTTACCCCTGTAATTGAAATTTGAATTAAAAAGATAAATTTTTCACAACATTGATAACCTATAACCAAACAAGATTAATTTTGAGCCAAATAGTTTCTTTTTATCTGAAAAAGATGAAATTTCTAATAAATTTGATGAATTCTTAAACCAAAAGCACGAATATTAAAATATATGGTTAAATTTACAACCAAACCCATATTAGTGGAACATTTAAAACTAATATATAGATTTAAACAAAGATTTAATTTTATACCAAAATAGTAGAATCTTCAAACCAAATAGACAAATTTTAAAAAAAGCAGTTGAATATGGATAAAAAAGGGACTGAAACCAGTATTGAATTTGCCTTGATTTAAAGACCAGAATCGTAATCTGGTAAGATTTTTAACATAGAATATTGTATTAATATTTTATCCCTGAATTGTCTCTGACTTCCCCTGACAAATAAAGGTCCCTGTTATTCCCTGAATCCAGGTTTTCTGACAAAAATGTTTTTTTTTCTAATATAGAATACGTGACTTTTGAGAATCGGTAAATTTGTGAAATTAAGGTAAAAAAATTTAGAAAATGAAGTAAATAGATCATGTCTGTGCGTTTTATAATGCAAGGTCTTGTTTTTCTGTGGCTTCTTATATGTCTTTTCGAATTAGGGTCTTATTCACTGATTCTAACCTATCGGTCCGCGGCCTGCCTCTGGCACGCTGCCATTTACTTTACTTTAATATATTTCTTTGCATAGTAATTAATCTTTTTTGCTGTCAAGATATCTTAACCATCTTAAAGAATTTCTTTCATTCATATCAAACTGTGTCTGTTCTACATCGCACTCTTTTATTGTGCAGGAACATCATGCCAATTGCGTGAATTGTACAATTATCCCTTCTCTGGTATAGGTCCAAGTTGCGCTACCGAACAGCTTATTGGCTATAAATATAAAATAATATACTGTTCTTTCAGCATTAACTGATATATTTCTTCTTCCGATAACGGGTCCTGCTCTACTGATGTCCTCCTCACCCTAATTTATAATCCTATCTAACTCTCCATCAGCATTCCTTGCAGGTCTTTGATTGATTCTGCCATAATAACCTCACCATCTGCGAACGCTAACCAACGTACCATTCCTGTATTAAAGCATTTCAGCGTTTTACTTCCTACACCAGCAGCCTTACCTTTTTTCAAGTTCTTAATTAAATCCCTAACCTCAGAGGCACATACTCTCTCAACTTGGTTTTCTAATGTATTGTGTTCTATATCGCTGTTGCGGTTCCCTACAGCTTAACCTCTCAATAATTCCTCCATGGAGTCTCTAAAGGCGTCTCGTATCCCGGCTGTAACATATAGCATTGTACCCGTACTATTTCTCATGCTGCGTAACTCTGTACTAGTACATCCCTTTATATTGATCATCGGCCATTTATAGTCCAGTGGTCAGCATGCTCCTGACCAAGTTAGGCCACCCTGGCCGGGCTGACCAACGACCTACTTTCTGGTCAGGTACCTGCGAACTTGAAGAGACCAACCCTTTCCTCAGGAGCCCTTTGTTGGAAAGTAACACAAATTGACAAAAATTGTAAATGATTAATTTTGCAATCAGCGATATAAACGTAATATATTTGGAATCAACGTACATTAATGATTCCAGAGACACGTAATTTGTCTATAAAGGTTTGAAACTTGAGAAGTATTTGGTCTTAAATTGAATATTAAGCTGAAGTTTGTTGGTGTTAAATTCCTTCAAATTTTCAAATTTTCTAGGCAAGTAATATATCAATAGAATCGAAAAAATGCATAGATGATGATTATACTATTTTCAAATCTTTAGTTGAAAAATTAATAATTATTAGCTTTTCTTACTTTGACGTGCCTTTGGCCAAAAGTCCCTTGCTGGATTCAGTCCATGAATAGACTGAAAAGTAGTAGAAAAAATTCAGTCGGGATGGGCCTGACCGTACCTGAAAACTGAGCAAAAAGTTTGCTCACCATTGATTTGTACGAGAGTTTCTTGCTTTCTTCAAAATTGTTTTGCATTTTCTTCTCTTTTTCTGTTTTGATTGTATCTTTACTTTCCTTGAATAGTAGTTTTACTTTCCTCTTTTTGTTTCTATTTTTTTCAAGTCTATTTCTTTCCTCATCGCTAAGGCCTTTGATGTTTAATTTTATGTAATATGCGTGCTTTGGTCCTGAACAGCTACGAAGATTACATCATTGTATCAATCATTAAGAGACATTATTTCTACAACCGCAGTACCACACACTTCAGTCGCACGCCTAACAATGTCATCTCGGAGCATAGTCGATGCGCCCTCTATATCCTTATTTTCAAGTTGCGTTAACAATGCGTTCATTTATCCTATTTTGAATATCTAATTTGCACTTGTCGCTTTTTTGGTTAGTTTATTATATAATATGCTAAAAACACATTGCTATTAAAATTAAGAAAAAATTATTATTTTAAACCTAGGTTAGTCAATCCTTTATAAACAACCAATATGATTCATGATCTTTGGAAGTGATATTTTTGGTATATTATTGGTCTGAAATAATTAAGAGGGAAAACTCAATTGGTTCTATAAAGTTCCATAAAAAAGTCACAGTCGATATTTGCCGACCCATATATGTTAAAATAAAAACTGTTTAGTAGTAAGAGGGCTTTACTTTTAAATTCGGGATGAAGTATTGTTGCTGGAATTTCATATTGCCGAAAGTGAGAAATAACGGAAAATGAAAATTATCGTAAGAAAACGTTAATTAAACTTCTCCTCTTTCAGGCAATTTTAGGAATTAATATCGCTTTAGATTTACAATTAAGGTTCTTAAAATGTAAATGCTACTATTTTCAAATTGTGACCAAAAGCTATTATATCTTTCACCTGATCAAATTGCAGTGGCTCATAATTTTTAGACTATTTACTACAATTGCTGAACTGCTGTATCAATCTGAATTATCATCATAAATACCCATTGTTAACACTAAAGCATCATAAATCCGAATTGACTTCTGGCGATCATAACAATTCAGTTTATTAATAATTCAAATAACAATTACGGATATTGCGTTCATGAAAGAGTCTCGTTGGGTTTGAATGACAGAAGGTAATGAGTTAGCACAGATGCATAAAAGTGTCATTAATATCATCGTTTTCCAGGCAACAAGATTGAAAAATCGTCAATTGGCGACGGTATGGTTAAGTGATTTACATCGATGGGAATTACATGTTCGATAGGTAGCGATGTGCGAAGCTTAACGAGACAACATCTGCACGATTTGTCACGAGCCGGTTTCCCGGTCGATACTCCAGACACTTTTGGGATTCGCTTCAAAGTCAGACCCTGTGAATAATTGCTGAATGACGCTAATGAGAGTATAGTATATATTCGACCAAAGAAAGTAAACTCTCCAGCATGTCGGATCGATTTATCTTTTTGGCTTGATTCATTCACTCAAAAAAATGGTTAGATCAAGAGCATCATGTCAGTTAGAAAAGACGCACTTGATTTATTACAGGAAATATTGACTTCATATCTTATATAGTATATTAGAATTAGCAACTTTAATTGAACATAATCTGCAGGGAAGAACCGGGAAATTCGGGTACTTTTATTCAAAAAATGGGATTTTTTTCCAATCTCAGAAATACACATAAGATATGGACTGTGTAATAATTGTACAATATTTCTTGTCTTCGATGTAAGGTAAAAACATCTAATTTAGTCATTGCTACAGTTTACGCAAACGTATTTAAAAATAATTGTACAATTACAGGCTTTGCAATAATCGTTAGCCTTTAATTATCTATAATTTAACTTTTGAAATGTATTCCATTAAGAACAATACTTTTTCGTTGCCTAATTGTACCACCACAGATAATTAAATTTCAACTATCAGTTTTTCCTGTAAAGAAAGAGCCGTGTTTTTGTTACAGCTCAATTCTTTTAAACCGTAAATTAATTTTAATTTGATTCTTCTCTTAAAGCTACCTTTTAATCCTCGTTTATTTTAGACTCTTAGCCTATTTATATTTCCTAGGATTAAGGAAAGACCTTCTTTCTTAAAATAAAGCTTTTTTCTTGTGAAGGATATTATTTCTGCAAAATCATCAAGAATGTTTTTTTTTTCAATATTTTTATTCATTGTCTGATAATTTAGAAAAAGCATTGTATAAGTTCTATACAAGCTAAAGAAGTTTTGAGTCTGACAGAATTTTTTTCCTGCATATAGAATTTTCGGCTTAAAGCTACCTTTAGATATCATGATCAAATCATTTCTGGCCATAGAAATCAAAATTAGTGATTCATCAGTAAACGTAACTGAATAATAGTGAAAGTCAATCACATGAAATTATACTTTAGGTCAGATAGAACCCGAACCGGATTTGTAATTCCTAAA
This sequence comes from Druon quercuslanigerum, assembly GCA_010014905.2. NCBI lineage: Eukaryota > Metazoa > Arthropoda > Insecta > Hymenoptera > Cynipidae > Druon > Druon quercuslanigerum. The sequence goes on from JAAAKG020165169.1 coordinate 5,272, forward strand.
ACTGCTCGCCCACGTAGTTTTTCAAAAGAAGGGCGAGAGACGGTGGCGAATCTCGCCTGGAAGGGCCACAGGGCGCGAGTACTCATTCGAGCATATTGCGCAATACTATGCATTACAATTGAAAACGGTGCAGTCGGTCCTGAAGGTTTATCTTTCGAGGGTACCAATTTAGTAACAAGTTTAGTCCGAGGCAACCTCCGAAACTGTTATCATATAGGACTTGGAGTTTTGTAAACATTTTCATTTGTTCCTCATAGAAAATCGAATTCAGCGAAAAATTGGCATATAATATAAGTGCAGGTTCTTTGCCGATATGCACTTTCTATATTTTCAAGTAAATCGACACTGCTTTGTTAATTTAAAAATGTTTCACACATTTTGATGAATTTCAAAAGAAGGTGGTGAAGCTCACCAGAATTCGAAAAGAGACTGATATGATCTGAATTGGATAAAAAAGCTTTAGAAGTTAAGAACAACAAAATTGTTTCTTTTGATAAACGTCAAAATTTAAATCTTGGTAAGTTCGTGGAATTTTTTTTCTCAATTTTTAAGACGACATGTTCAGTTAGCAGAAACTTGTTGATGTTTGAAACTTTAAAAACAGTGCTTTTTTCGATTTATTTCAATTTTTGGTCACCATTTCTTAATTGAATTAGTTTTCAACATTTGAATTCATTTATTTTGATGTAACAAACGATTTTTTTAAACTTTTAGTGCAAACAAATTTCTAGTGATAAATGCGGTTACGTAGAACATAATGTCTATTTGAAAATGAAAGTTTTAAAGATAATGAAAAATGGTAGAAAATCGTTTAAAAAAATTTTATATCCTTTTTAGGGGTCTTTTTGGACCTAAAAATATATTTAAGTTTAGTATATCAATAATATATAATCAATAATATATCATTGCCTTGGAGTGATAGTTAGAGAGATTGATCAGCAACCTGGGTCGGAGCAGTGTTGCGGAGTGAACGTGTTGTTTAAATAAATAACACGAGAATTCCAGATCAATCTAAAAATTCTAATACCCCTTCCTCACAATACTCCCCTCCCTACCGAGTGAGTCACGCCTACCCCGAAAGGGAAACGGCTTAATGACGTGTGATAATAATTGCCTGAAATAAGATTTTCCCAGATTCAAAAAATCTTTATGTCGCGAGCAATTCCGATGTTTTTACATAGTTTTTTAAGATCAAGGTCACACATTTTTTTTTATTTTGACTATAGCTAGCTAAAATTCTATTCTACATATGAAAATTAGTTTTTATGTTTTTTTTTTTTAGATTTTTAATATTATATTTTCAGTTAGCAGAAACGTTTTAAAGTTTAAAAGTTTGAAAACAGTAATAGCTTCGATTTCTTTAAATGTCTGGTCACCATTTCTTTATAAAATTAATTATCATTGCACGAATTCATTTACTTAGTAGTGCTTGCGTAGAATATAGTTTTTAATTCAAAATAGAAGTTTTGAAAAAAATCGAAAATGGTATAAATTATAAATTTTTTTATTATCCCTTCTAGGGGTCTTTTAGAACATAAAAGTTCATGTAAGTTCCAGAGGAAAAGTAAGTAAAACAATAATTGTCGATTTGTTATTTTATTAAGTTAAATAATAGGGTTCAAACTTCCAAAAATGTTTGTTCCGTGAGGTATTACTCTGTTCTTTCGTTTTAATTTGCAGATTACTTAAATTTTAATAAAGTTTTTGCAGCTCTTTTCTAAGTTTTACAGCAATCCATAAATGTTCCTTCTATGGTCGTACGAGACCTCTGAAAAGGATAATAACAAAAATTATGATTTCTTAAAACTTTTTATTATCTTCGAAACTTCGATTTTTAAATAAAAATTCTATTCTACGTAACTACATTTATCCCCAAAATTTTCTTTTGCAATAAGAATTTTTGTGAATCTTTTTTTACAGCAAAATAAATGAATTCTTACGGTAAAAACTTATTCGATAAAGAAATGGTTACCAAACATTGAAACATATATGGAAAAAATCACTACTTTGAAGTTTCAAATTTTTAAAAGTTTCTGCTAATTAAATATATAGTTTTAAAAATCTGACTTAATCAGGGAGACGTATTTTGATACGTAGAAAAAGATTCTTGCAAGAACCATAATATAACTATATAAAAATATTGAAATTTCTCGCAACAAAAAGTATTTTTGAAGCTGGGAAACTATTATTTTTTGTAATAATAGGCCAAAATCGCAATTATTGTTATTTTGTAATTTTCTTATAAACTCACATGTTACATGTATTTTTAACTCATAAAAGACCTCTAGAAAGGATATAAAATGTTTTAAAATGACTTTGTACAATTTTTGATTATCTTTGAAACTTTGATTTTCAAATAAAAATTATGTCCTATGTAACTGCATTCTTTACCACAATTTTCTTCTACTCTAAGTGTTTTTGAAAATCGTTCGTTACAGCAGCAAATAATGAATTCGTACAGTAAAAACTAATCTGATGAAGAAATGGAGACAGGACATTTGAAATATATCGAAAAAAGAACTGTTTTCAAAGTTTTAAATTTCAAAAAGTTTCTGCTGCCCTGGTGTATAACCTACCTGATTTGAAATGGTTTTGATGAAATTGTCTACACGGCTAACGTGAGCCGCTCTAAAAATCACTGCTGATTTTGAAACGTAATTAAACGTTTAAAAAGGAGCGAGAACCTTTTTTTAAAATCTTATAAAAAGCCTGTGAAATTCCGCGTCAAATGAGCCCTGATAAAGATATTTTTGATAATTTGTGAAAAATTAAAAAAAAAAAATAATTCAAGGAATTTTAGAATTTTTGACCTCGGCTTCAACTCGTGGCATCACCCAGGAAAGATGTAACAAAAAATTTTAATTGGTACAAAACAGTTTTTGAAGTCTTATACTTAATACAAGTCAAAATAACTTTAAAAAAAATTAATTGATTCTCGAGATATGTCTAAAAATGTCCAAGCGTGTTTGCATCGAGTAATGCCAACTGAAACTCTACTCAGATACGCTTGGACATTTTCAGTCCTATCAGGGGAACCCTTGGAGATTTTTTAAGTTTTATTGGCTCAAATTAAGGATAAAATTTCAAATATTAGTTTCTGCAAATTCTTAGTTTTTTCGCAGAAGTTTCCTAAATCAAAGCACGAGTTAAAGTTAAGTTACTTAAGTTAAGTTAATCGTCGACTGAAACTTGAAATTTGAGACTTCGTCATTTTTAGTCATATATCGCAAAACCATCCAGATTTTTAAAGTTTCAGTGTCTTGTATTGAAGATAAGACTTTACAGAATGTAAGCCATAAATTTCTGATTTTTGCTACAACTTTCCTAGGTCATGCCATTTATTAAAATCGAGATACGAAATTCGAGAAGTTCTTACATTTTTTTCTCCAAGCTCTCACGCAGTATATTCTCCTCTAATGATCAGAAATATTTCTATCCTGAATCATTCAACGCAAAATTTTATAGTTTTTCCAAAGAATTTCGAACAAATATTATCGGTCTATTTTTTAAATCAGTAATTACGTTTCAAAGTCTACAGTGATTCTTAGTACCACTCGCAATGTCATTGCATATAATTTCCGGCGGTAGTTTGAAACCATATAATTGTAAGTCTTGATTTTTTTTATTTTATTTAATTGTATTTTAGCAAATGCAATTTTTCAGAAAAACAGATCTTCCTATATTTCCGACATCTGCTTTTTCCCATAATAAAACGAAGAATTAATATTTTATTATTACGCAAGGGAATACGTTTTTGTTGTATATTTTATTTGTGAGACGCCAAGAGAGGAGAGTTCACATGAAAATCAATGTTCTTTGCACACCTGAAACGCGATACGACCTTACTACAGCAGCCTTTATCTGCAATTTAATATCGCTGCGATGCTATTTTCACGATGCTTCTTGCCCTTCGACTTCTACCCACTCGCGATACCAAGGAATATGCAATTCCAATAAATTAATTCCACTTATTTCTAATCAGTGCAACGATTTCTGTTTTATATCAGGACGATTGTAAAAATCAATAAAATATAAAATTATTTTTATTTTATTAGTAATATATTCCATTAGTTTAATGATGCGTTAAGTTGAATCAATGGGATGTACTCAGATATAAATTTTCTTTAATCAAAAGAATTGTTTTTTTGGTTTTGTCCACTAAATATTTTCTTCCATATGATAACCACATTCTCTGGCTAAAATAATAAAAATGTTATTGATTCAACCAAATCCTGGAAAAATGCCCTGGCGATTCCAAGTTTTGCAGGTATCAATTTATACAATTTCGCGAGCTTCATATAAAAATTATTTTCTTTTTTATTCCTTGTTAGTATTTAGATAGTGTTACTAGTTTTACTAAGTAAAAATAATACTATCTACAAGATATTCTTAAACATAGTATCTCCATCGAATAATTAAGTAAATAAATAATACTTAAAACCCAATTAATTATTTCTTGAATTTGTTTCTATAATGTCCGTGAATTTGAATAATACGTCAAACAAGTTTTTATGTCATCTTTATATACTTGAAATTCAGTAAATATTTAAAATATTAATATTTTTAATCAAATATATTTTTCAAGTAAGTAGGCATCCTATGCGAACGGAGGAAATAAGGAGATTTTTCACGAGAATATAGGGAAATATTTTCTTTCAAGTAATGTTATTGTGGCTACTATATTTAATACAATTAAAAACCGTTTAAATTCCTAAAATTTTAAATGAAAATATTTCGTTCATTTACTGAGAAAAATGAAATAAAAAATACCGTTTATGATCAAAAATTTTGTAATTGAGAATTTCAATCTACAGATACTCAGCCGTCAAATCTAGATATTAAGTTTCATTATCCAATATTTAAAAAATTAAAATACATATCCGAATTCAACCGAATTGTTAAATTTTTAACTGAAAAATATACATTTTTTTCCGAAATGATAAATATTCAACTAGAACAGTCGAATTAAAAAAATTATACATCTTTAAACAAGAAGATTAATTTTCGATCAAAAAAATTAAATTTTCACTTTAATTTTTAGCTACAACCGTTCATTTTTAACTAAAGAGATAAATTTTCAAATAAAATAATGGAATATTCAACTAAATTAGTTTCCCTTTAAAGTTTTTCCATATTAAATTAATTATTTTTTAACTAAAAAAATTCAAATGGAATGGTTTAAATTTTATTTTTTTTTAAATTACTTTTCAAGAGCAAAAAATCGAATTTTCATCGAAGTGAGTTCATATGTAACTGAGGAGATGTATCTTTAATTAAAGTGATGAGTTTTCATCAGAAACAATTATTTTTAATGAACAGTTCAAATTGTAACCAGTTTGCTGAATTTTTAATCAAAAAGATAAATTTGTTGCTAAAATGACAAATCTTAACTTAAAAAGATTAATTTTTAACAGTATACATAAATTATGAACAGAAATAGTTACGTTTTCAGCGTAAAACATTATTTTTCACCCAATTAAAATGATGAATCTTTAACATTGTCTTTACATTTTTCCAAAAAGTAGAATTTTTAACAAAACAGATAACTTTTTAACTGGAACAGTGCAATTTTCAGTTTGAAAAATTAATTTTTGATAAAATAGTTCAATTATATCCTCAGAGATGACTTTGTAATTGAAATGATGAATCTTTACCCGAAGAATTGAATTTCTCACAAGAGTTTAAGTTACAACAAAATAAGTATGAAGTACCAATTCTTCGCTTCCCCGCCCCTCCCATATTTATGGCACTCTTCTCTAATTTCTTAGATAATAAATTTTTTTAGCATATTTTGCCTAAATGGCTTTAATTTCGCTAGAATTATTTTTACATTTAATTTATTTATAAATTATGCAGTGCAATCAGATATTTATTTAGAATCAAATAAATTCACTGCGGCTTTCGGCATGCCAATAATTGGGCTAAGGTGCCCAGAATTGGCGCTCTTATCCTAACTGAATTTTGAATCAAAGAGGATGAATTCTCACGGGAAAACTAACAGCTGAATATTTAACGAGAATATATTAAATTTTTAAACAAAAAATATTTGAATTGAACCAAAAATAAGAATTTTCAACAGAAAAATATACATTTTCAGCCAGAAATATAATTGTGAAATTTTTGTATAAAAACATTTTTTTGCATAAAAATGAATTGCCAACAAAATAGTTCAATTTAGTATTAATGAACTGCTTTTGCTAATGAAAAAAGTTATTTAATTTTACTTAAAATTTTTTTAAATGTATACACGCTCTCTAAAAAAATTACTTGACTTAAAAAATAATTCCTCGATATTTCCAGGTTTTTCCACATGCGTATATTAAAGTTCCCTAACAATTTCATAATTTACAGGTTTTCGAGTTGAGTGGACACCTGGATCAAGATCGTCATCTATTTTGCAAAAGATATTTTGATTCTTCCGTAATAAAATTTTAAAATTTGAGACCCTTATTCCAATAAAAGAAAAATATTTCTGTAACAGATGCAACAAGTCCAATATATGAATTCTTTGTACTAGAAAAATGTGTCATCATCACTTTCTTCATTGTCATATTTTTCAAACTATCAGTCACAAAGTATCCCTCTTCAGAACGATCTCTTAAATTCAACGCACTTCATAGTTGACATTTATAAACTCGAGGAAGAATGAATTTAATGCGGAACGTACCAAAGAGCGAATATCGTTCCGGACGATTAATTTTCCATGTGCATAAGACCCAGAATACACTTTCATTCGAGCTTATAAAAAAATGGCCCCTGCATATATCTTTACAATTAAATTATTTTCTTATTGTCACTTTTAGCTGCTTTTCTTGATAATATAGCTTGTTGTTCTCAACATTTCTTCTTACTAATAAAGGACATCCTATAAATTTAAACTAGACTCTTCAGAATACCATTTCCCCAATTTTATAAATCTGTACGATTTATAATATTATTTTGCTTTGCGGATGTTTTACTATACTCAAAGCACGTAAATAGCATTTTTTATAAGCCTATAATGTAAATAAACAAATTTTATTATCCATAAATTGTCAAACATTTTTTAATGAAAGTTATTTCATAATTATTAAATTAAATTATTAAAAAATGATTATGTTTTTATAATAAATATGTTAATACCTTTATTTTTTCAATAAAATGTAGTCTTTTTATGTAATTAAACAATTTTGTTATATTTTTTGCGTGCGGGTACAGCAAAATTTATTCAGCCAATTCGCGTAACATTTTGACTTTAGTTATGCGGTGATATGCTTAAATGCTATTTCTTTGGATTTTCGAATACCTTTTGCTTTAAAATTTGTTGCTTTTCTTTACCATACAATTTTTTATTTGTATGCATTTGTGCTGGGCTAAAGCAAAATATATGACTTCAATTGTGCAAAATTTTAAATGCAGGAGTGTGTGTCTATTCTCCAGTATTATGTTTTAGAAATTGATAATATCTTGAAAAGTGTATAAAATATTCTATATTTCAACGTATAAAAATGTAATTTTTCATATTTGTGAATCAGTTAAATTTTTTGTAAAATTCCACAGTTTTCATAATGTAAAATTAAATTTATATAAAACGGGGCTAGCTCTAACTCTTAGTGACGATTCTAACACTAAGTAACAATTTTATTTAGAAATTAAAATTCTTATAAGTATTATTGTTATGATTATACAATTTTTTAATATATTTGTATATGTTATATTTTATGCAAAAAGAGTGAAATCTCTCAAAACAGTAAAATCATGCGCGATAAAAAAACTTAGTTAAGTAAAATTAAATAAAGTTTTGAAATCAAAGCTGGACAAGTTATATGAAAAAATAAATAACATTAATTGATTAAGAATATGGAAAAAAGAAATTTGTTGTTGTTTTATAATTTAAATTCAAGAAGAGCATTCAGAAAAACTATTTATAAATAAAATGTTAAAATGATGAAAGCTTGGCGCAAATAAATATATTGAAGAGTCAATCATTTTAAGAAACGAAATTATTAAAATGAAATAGGCAATAATACGCGTTTTTTGACCTTCGGTGCTACTGGACAACCAAGGTCAAATAAGCAAAGTAAGCTACATATTTAAACAAACAATTCTGAGATGAGTATAATTCATTTCATCATTTTTTAAAGAAATTTTATTTATAATATAATATTAATATTAATTTAATTATATTTGTATGAAGCAATAAAGATTATTAATAATTATAGTATACCATAAAATGAGGAAAAATCGCGCAAGTGGAGTAAAGTTGCTTATCAAATCAATACATTTTTTTTTGCACTAGAAAATTGGATAGAGTATTTTAAAATATAAATTAGGATGTGAGCAACTTTACCCTTCATGAACAGCTTTGCCTCATTTTAAGAAACCTAATATATTTGTACTGTTACTTACCATCATACTTTTGTTTATTACTTATTGAAGTTTACTTAACAAAAGTTATGTTCAGAGAATGAAGGATGGACGACTAACGAAACAAGTATATTATGGTAAAGTAAATGGCAGCGTGCCCAGCGGTAGACCGCGGTAAGAATGGTTAGAATGTGTGAATGAGACCCTAGTTAGAAGGGACATAAGAAGCCATAGAAACGCGAGAACCTGCATGAAAAAATGCACGGACGTAAAAGAAGCTAGAGAAGTATGCCAGGACAGAAAAGTATGACGGAAAATAGTTAATAAGAAGAGTGTCAGTAGAGTGAATGACGCCTGAAACAAAATACCTTGGATACTAATGGACCCAAGTGGGAAACCTCACATGACGACTTTGTGAGGGTGATTGCTACAGAGATTGATCAGCAACCTACCCCGAAAGAGAAATGGCCTAATGGTGTAATAATAATGATAATAATAATAATAATAATAATAATAATAATATAATTGAGGGTTTGGATTGAGAAACTCGCCCAGCGCTCGAGATTATATAAAATTATTGTCCAAACGTCTCGGGGGTAGGACATTTTTAAAGTCACAAAATGGATATTTTTTAATAGGCTTATAGAGAGTGATGAAGTGGAACTTTTTTTTTATTTTCTGTTTTCTTATCGGATGAGTATTTTTAATAATAAGCTTCAAAAAAAAAAAAAAAAAATGGCCCTAAATTCAATTACTTTTCAAGAAATAAATAATCGTATGTTGGGCAAAAATGATCGAAATTGTTTACAACTTCGATGGACACACTAAATATACCCTAGCGATACCTAAAAACTGAAGAAAATGCAAAAAATTGCCTATAGTTAAATATTATTTAAAAATTCCGATAATTTTTGCCCAACTTGCGATTATTTATTTCTTAAAAAGTAATTGAATTTAGGACCGAATTTTTTTTTAGTTTTTCAAGCTTATTATTAAAAATACTCATACGATAAGAAAACAGAAAACAAAAAAAGTTCCGCTTAGTCACTCTCTATAAGCCTATATTTAAAAAAGATCCATTTTGTGACTTTAAAAATGTCCGTCCCCCGAGACGTTTGAACAATAATTTCACACGATCTCGAAGGCTGGGCAAGTTTCTCAAACCAGACCCTGAATTATTATAAATTATTAAATGAATTTTCATCGAATGTAATAATTAAATTATTTAATTTTAATTTTTATGTTGCATGTTGAATTTGTCTGATATAGTATCAAAATTACAAAACAAACATATAAAACTGATAGAAACTTTATGCGTACTATATATATAAAATGTTATTATATTAAGTTATACAAAATTAATAACACCTACAGTTTTCTTATTTTACATCATAAAAATTCATACCGTTAATAAAGTAATTGATGAAACAATTTGCATGAAAATTAACTAAAAATTTATGATTTTTATTGTAATTAAGATAATATTAAAATTAGATTTTCAACTAGTTAAATTATTTATTTCGTATAATTCATCTTTTTCTCTCTACAATTTTTTTACATTCGCTAGATCTTGTTTCTTAAATATAGGCGCAATAATCCTTGTTATCATTTTAAAAAGTTGTTTATCAATAATCTTATTAAATGTTCTTCTCAAATGAATTCTAAAACAAAATTCAAAAGTTGTATTTTAAGATACTTGTAATCGACTAATCTTAAGAGTTTCTTTAGTTCTACTTTGCCAGCTTTGATTTCATAATTTCATTTAATTGTACTCTGCCAACTTTTTGCATCATAGCTTTTTTGTGTGGAATTTTTTATGTAGTCTAAAAGATCAAGTTTTTTACTTCCTCACTTGACTAATATATAATTCTAGTCTCTCAAGCTTTTATCTCAGTTCCATTCACCATATGAGCCCATATAGGACGAAAAATAAAAGACCATTAGATGGTTCAAACGGTATTTAACGCCGCTTTCTCATACTCTTAGCGACTAATTTAAAAAAAATTACTTTCACTCCCTTTAGGCACTTGGGTAATACCAATCAATAACCATCGCCCTGTCACATTACAAATTCGTGTTCCAGTAACTTTACCTGAAATTACAGAGGTGCTATCCAATGATCCAAAGTTTATTTCACGTTCTTGTCTCAATTCTTCGTTTTGACTGAAATTCGTAATTTTGGGATATCAAAGCGATTCAACTTGACAAAAATGACTCTTTTTTATTAACTATTCAATACTCCATCGTAAAAGCCTTTCAAGTTGTCACGTTGATTTTTTATCGCTCAGTCGTACTGATAATGTGTCGATCATGCGGAAACGCGTGGTCCTAAAAACCGCATACGAGAAGGACCACTGCGGACCAGCAATTTCGCCATTGGTCGTTAAGAAACCAGATCGGTTGGAGGGTAATAATAATTTACAGGACGAAACCGTGCCGCAATACCATAACGGATCCCACTGGCAAATGTCACGCTGAGAATACCGAAGACGATCTTCGATTGGTGACAAGAAAGTAAATTCCGAGGCTGGCACGTTAATTTGAAGAAGAGGGAGAACTGAAGCATTTTCCGACAGGTTTTGAACTACAAATTATTTTCGAACTTTTTCCATTTTCTTTTTTTTTTATTAGTCTAGAAGATATAAATCTAAATGCTTTGGGCTAGAAAGTTTTTAGATTGGAATAGAAAAGATAAGATATTATAATATTCAGCTTTTTCTAATTTTTTCTCAAATAAGCATTTATTGGAAACTGACTTAAATAAGGAGGTCGATGTGTTGTTTTGCGATATTAATATTAATTCATTTTTCTTTTTAATTTAGATCAGATAAGAATAATTTTTAATATCAATTTAATTAATGAGAATAATTACAGAATTCACAGTGCCAAATTTGCTCAAAATGTGGGAAATAGGGTGATTTTTAATGAAAATGTGAAAATTATAAAGAAATAAATTCTATAAAATAAAATTAATATATATTAATATACTCATAAGAATATATATATTATCCACATTAAATCCGATATGAAACGCTTAAGATTTCAGGTCAAAATATATTGACGTGAATTTTCGACTAAGGAGCTTAGTTTTAAAGCTTCCATATCAAATTTGTTGTAAAATGTATATTTTTCAACTAAAAAAAATAAATTTTTTACAATAAAAATCATTTTCTACAAAGAAAGTTGAGTTAGCAACAAACTTTCTTTCTTTTCAATTAAACATTTGTATTTATAACCAAATAGCAATTGAACTTCAACCATATGACTTTTTAACAAGATTTGGAAGTTTAATCAAAATATATAAATGCGTTATTGTCCTATTAAAAAAAATGTTCAAATAAGAAGATTAATTTGAGATGAAAAGACGAAATTTCAACAAGATACATAAGTGTAAAACAGAAAAAAATTTCAAACAAGAAAATTAATTTTTTATATAAAAAAAAGAATTTTCAACAAAATAGTTGAATTTTTAAGCTAGAAAGACAAATCTTCTAGAAGAAAGTTAACGTTTTACCTCGAAAAGTTAAATTTTTAACAAAACGGTTGAATCTGTAACCACAAAATTTGATTTTTTAGTATTACGTTAAATTTTTAAATAGGAATTAAATTTTCAATAACATATTTAATTTTGTTAACAAATTGGTTACATTTTTTAATTATAAAGATTAATTTTTAAGCATGAATATTAATTATTCCCCAAAGGACGAATTTCCGAAAAAATACATAAATTTTCAAATAAAAAAATTAAATAAAAATATAAATTATCTATAAAAACTGAATATCCATTAAAATACATAAATTTTGAAATAAGAAGGATCAATGTTAAACTGTAAAGAAAATATTTTAATTTTTAGTAAAAAATGATTTAGGGCAAATTGCAACCAAATAATTAAATTTTCTACAAAAAATTAATTTCTAATTAAGTAGTAGCATTTTCAATCAAGTAGTTGGATTTTAAACCAAAAAACAATAATTATCATAGAAAAATATGATATAGTTGATATTTCAGCCTAATAAGATTTTAATTTTAATTAAAAAATATTTGAATTAATTCAAAGAAGACGACTTTTCAACAGAATGGTTGAAGTCTCTAACAAAACAAATTAATTTTCAACCAAACAGTTGCATTTTTAACGGAGAGTAAAAAATTTCTACCAAAGTTCTTGAATTTTCAATCTACAAAGTCGTATTTCGACCTAAAAAGGATGAATGTTTGACAATGTTGTTAAATTTTAAACGAGATATTTAAATTTTCTACCAATTAGTGGAATTTTTGACCAAATGAAATTAGTTATGAACAAAAAATATAGTAATAGAAGTTTTAAACAAAGAGAATTAACATCTAAATGAAAAAAGTAATTGTTTTTTAAAATTGCTTTCTACTACTGTAGTTCGTATCAAAGAAAAGAGAAAAAAGACAATTTTTTGGAAACAGGCAAAAAGAGGAATTCTTAATAAAAGTGAAAAAGAAGGGAATAGGGGAAAGCGTGCTTGAGATGCACTTTTATCGATTTAAGGATAAGGGCGATAGGGGTTAGTGTGATAAAGAGAAAATTTGGAATAAAGCACAAATTATTATTTATTAAAATTTTTTTTAAATGCAACATTTTCAATTATGACAGGGCAATTAAAAATATTAATAGATTTTCTTTTTTCACTGTCAAATATGAAAATCTTTCATAGCGTACATAAGTTTTAAATCGTACAATTAAAAATAGGTAAGTTGTCCATATCACTGAACCTTCTCAACAAATAAAAATTTTAATTTTCATCAGCAATTTTTATAAATAAGGACAAATTAAAAACAAAGATATATTATAAGAATCAGAGGGTGTTTTATTTACAGTTATAACAGTGCAATATTGTAAAATTTGAAGTTTACTTTTTTTTTTAAACGAAAATCTAAGATAATTTTGACGAAATATAAAATAAGAATCTTCTAAAATGTTGAAAACATCATTAGTCAAAGTATATAGCACTTCAAAATTTTATATCGCACTTACCCCTATCGACCTTGAAATCTATGTATCTCTGGAAAAATTAATTTAGAATTTTAATATTATAGTCAGCGCAATAATTGGCCATCTTAAGAATTTGTTCATTTTAGTAAATTGTAAAAAAACATTATAAACATTAACCCATTAACGACCAAAGCTATCAATTTTATAACATGAGTTTAACCTTAAAATTTTTGGGTATAACAAAACAATAAATAGATAAAAAGTGCTGTTTCTTATGTTTTTTGGTGAGCTCAATTCGAATCCGTCGTCAAAATGTGAATATTTTGACTTTCAAATTAAATATGGCGATTTTCGCATACAAAAATAGTAAAAAATGTTTGATTTTTTATTTTTATAATTTTTTTCAGACGTAAAACGCGTTAAAATTTTAAAATTTCTTCAACCACTGGTGCACAAAATTCTTAAACTTAAACAGAAAATTTTTATATAGGTGCTTTTTCTTCCAAAATGGCGGGCAAAATTCAAAAATATCCCAAAAACTGATTTTTTACATCATCGTTATTTTTCTCAAAAACTTCAACGTTTAAAAAAAATTTCATTGATCAAAAATGTCTTGAAATTACCCATAGAATACTATAAAATTTTAGAAAAAAATTTTGATTTTTCAAAAAATCAAAAATTAGAAATTTGCAAAAAAAAATTTCAAAAAATCTGGAAAAATTCAAGAATATTCTTTGACTAATTCTAAGACATTTTTATTCTTAAAAAATTTATACGAGTGCCTATAGTTTTTGGGAAATAATTGATCAAACTTCATGCGAATTCTTTTCAGCCGTTTTTAGGTTTTGGAAACTTACGAATCAGTTGAAATTGAAATATTTCTATTTCTTGCGGGGTTCTTAAATGTCTACTTCCAGTTTCCATTCAGTCTTTACTCTAAGCGTTAATTAAAAAATTTTGTAAAAAAAACTGATCTGGTCAGTAATTCCAAAGCAAATGTAGTACTCTGCAGAAATGTCAAGAAAACCTTTCAATTTCAGAATAATACATTCAAATAAATATTGCGTTGAACAAACATCTATAATTATGTTACATAATCTGTACGTAATTTAATCGGTACGAGCAAATATCAGTGATATTTTTTCGAGATGTAACCGTTATGTAAAAGTTTGTTTTGTTTTTCTTTGTTTTGTCTTGTAAAAGTTATGTAAAAATTCGCATGAAGTTTGATCAATTATTTCCTAAAAACTATAAGCTCTGGTACAAATTTTCTACGAATAAAAATGTCTTAGAATTAGTCAAAGAATATTTTTGAATTTTTTTAGATTTTTAAAAAAATTTTTTTGCAAATTTCAATTTTTTGATTTTTCGATTTTTTGAAAAATCAAAAGTTTTTTTTTTAAATCTAAAAAAATTTTATAGTGTTCTATGGTTAATTTTAAGGCATTTTTTATTCATGGAACTTTTTTTTTAAACTTTGATGTTTTTGAGAAAAATAACGATTATGGAAAAAACAGTTTTTGGGACATTTTTGCATTTTTTCCACCATTTTGGAAGAAAAAGCACATGTATAAAATTTTTTTTTAAGTTTAAGAACTTTTTGCACCGATAGTTGAAGAATTTTTAAGATATTAACGCTCTTTATGTTTGAAAAAAAATTATAAAAATAAAAATTCAAACATTTTTCACTATTTTTGTATACGAAAACCGCCATATTTAATTTTTAATTGAAAATATTCGAATTTTGACTACGGATTCGAATGAAGCACACCCAAAAACATAAGGAACAGTATTTTTGATCTATTTATTGTTTTGTTATACCCATAAATTTTGCGGTCAAACTCATGTTATAAAATTGATAGCTTTGGTCATTAATGGGTTAAACGAAATTATAAACTACCCATATCATGGACAATTAATATATTATAAACATTTAAATTGCAAAAATATGTTAAACTTATAAAGAATTTTTATTTGAAGAAATTAATAATAATGTCAAAAATTAGCAAATCAGCTTCTGAATCTCTGAGCTTGTCAATTTGTGAGACAAAATGACAAACAATTATATACGCATTATATAAACAGTATAAAAAAATTCGAATGAATTTTTGAAAGGATATTAGCAATTTACTTTTCAGTTATTGTGGCCAATCATTATTTTGTGTACATAATTCATGCGGAAAATGATTGTCCACCCATTTATCAGTATGCACACATTATTTTTAAGTTAGAAAACTACTATCGTGTAACTTTTATTACGAAATTCAATTAAAATCAAAAAACTGTATTTATATATATCGTGACTATTAAAAAAATTTAACAAGTAGACACTCCTAACCTCGACAGCATTTTGTTTAAATTTCTTACTCATTCAGCTTCACCAGTTCGACTTATTCTGGCATTTGAAAATACTACACTGCAATAAACTTATCTTATGTCAAATACAGTGGAATTGTTTGTTCTTTATCCTTAATTATTTATTAGTAGTTTTATTTTTTAGTATTCCCCAATATAAGCTTATTTGAATGATGTGGCTAATCATAGGGGGGGGGGGGGGTAGCCAACTATTGTACCCCTTACCCTAAATGTCCAAAGCAAAAAAAAAATTTCTTAGAGCAATCTATATCACACAAAGTATCTTGAAGAAACGATTTTTTCTCACGTGTTTAAGAAGCGATTTTCGGCCATGTCGAATGGCTCGCGACTTGAAAAGGCGATTCTGATCTGATGTGATGTGAATGCCGTAAAAAGCCAACGTTTAGTGGCGACACTCCCCCAATATTTTGACTACCGTGTCAATGATGTAACTTCGTGTCGCGTCGCATTCAGCATGCTCGCCCGTCTGGAACACCATTCATTTCTCTCCAACGTAAATGGCACGCAGATTTATCGAACGACGTGTCGTCGGTTCAACACCGTGCATCCATGCGGTTAGATTTGTGGCTTTTGAGGTTTTGTTCATACTCCATAAAGACCAAATGGGACTCCCCGTATGTGAGCCAAAAAGGTAGTTCGACAATCGAACGTCGCGATTTCGCGACTTACAACTTTCCCCCAGCGTCCGCAGATGCTCGTAAATCGATGGCAATCTAGAAAAAGTCACTTGGGTAATGGGAATTTCAAAGTACAAAGGTACATTTAAAACAACAATTTTATCCTTTCACAATGACTAGAATTTTACAACTTTTATAGTGCTTTCACATAATAATTGACGCTATTTTTAGTGATTTTTTAATCACCCCTTCTCTCTGTGGCACTCAAGCTGACACCTCCTATTCTTAATTACAAAATACTATACAATGAAAAATGAAGTTTAAAATTGCAAAGGATTCTTATTTACTTTTGAGAGCTCTTATATATCATTTTCCACTTTGACGTGTTATTTTTTCTTTAAATTACCATTTAGCACAATGGCTTTTCTTTGAAAAATTAACTCGTTTTCTTCCTCGTAGATGAAGCTTTATAATGGTAACGTTTTCAACAAATTTGTATGTCATTTAATCAAACGTTCCTCAATTTAAAATTTCTAATACAATATTCTACGCAATTTTCTAGATGTGTGGGTGTGTCTGTGTGGGTGTGTCTGTGTGGATGGCACACTTTTTTGAAAACGATCACTTGAAAACAGTTACAGATAAACTTATAAAATTTAGAGAACTTATTTTTATCAGTTAGATCTTGAAACTGGGAGCAGGATTTATATAAATAATTAATTGCATTTTTTGTAGCAAAAATAGTAAAAGTTTTTTCAATAAAATAATTTAAAGTTGATGAATAAAAATAAAAGATTCCTTGGGTCAAGACGAATAGATTGATCTATAATATAAATACATTTTATATTAGGCTAAGGAAGTCATGGTAATTTATATTATATTAAAAATCGATTTTATAGTTAAAATATTCTTATTCTTATAAATTAAAGTTGATGTGAGAATAGAAAGGATGTGTTGAATCGAGACGAATCGATTGACTTATAATATTAACAAGTTTTTTGAACCGTGGGGAAGCTATGGTAATGCATCATATTTGAAAAACGGTTTCTTATAGTTCAATTTTTTCATTAACATAATCCAAAATTTATGCCATAATGGACAAGATTCTTTGATTCTATGTAGATGTTAGATTTATTGAAGATTAAAGAATTTATGCTCATTCGTAATATTTACAAGGTCTGTTTTAAACATAAAAATAACTTTTTTGAATATAAAAGACGTATTGATTATAATTTTTCAAATAATATAATTATAACAGAAACTGATAATAATTATAATTGTATTAATCTTTTATTTTAGTTAATATTATTATTAGCTTTTTTTATTTGAAAACTTAATCTCAACTAAAATTAACTTTGCATAAAGATGGGAAAGGAATAGGGTGCGACAGAATTTCCACAATCCCTTTTCCAGCTCGCAAAATTACCATTTAAAACCAAAATTTTATTTGTTTGATTTGTCATTGTGTTCAACAAAAAAAATTGGTACGCTTTCTGTATAAATACAAATAAAGTGCAAACACTTGATATCGAATCCACAGCATAGTTTATCATAAGTAAGAACAATAACCATTTTTATAAGTTTTACTGCGATTTACGGACCAATAATTATAAGGAAAAATATGTACAACTTATTTTTTAACAAAGTACTTGAATTTTAAATTAAAAAATGTCAATTTTCAACCAAAAATGGAATTGTCATATTTAAAGATTAAAAAACGAAGTTAGAAGGACAAAAATCGAATTTTCAATTAAATGAATTCAACTTAATTCAAACAAAATTAAGTTTTTTCAGAGTGGTTCAATCATCAATGAAGACAGGTTTAATTTCAACAAAATTATTTTTTTTCTTAAATGATAAGTTTTCAACAAAGTACGGGAATTTCTAATCAGACAAGATTAAATTTGAGTTCAAAATATAAAGTTTTAACAAAAAATAGAATGGAGATCATTAATTCAGTGGAGATCATTAATTTTCGACCAGAAACAAAACAAATTTTCTGCACAATAGTTGAATTTTCAACCAAAAAATAAATTTTTAACAAAAGTGATAACTCTTTACAGAAAGAAAAATCATTTTTTTGCCCTCCGGCCGGAAAGTTCAACTTCCCGGCTGCTGCGTGAAACGAAAATGCCACTTTTCGGCGACGTTAAGCAAAAAAATAGTATACACACCTCGGCCAGTAAAAAAGAACAGAGTAACAAAAGTAACCAAAGTTAATAAAAGTTAACAGAATTGTTGACAAAATAGTAACATTTTTATCCGAGAGATGAATCATCAAATAAATGAATGAATTTTTTAATATACCCAATTCATTTTTCAAAGCAGAAGTTTAATCTTTTAATCAAAATAAGTTGGACTTTTTTATTGGGTGCTGTTAATTAAGTTCAAATGTAAGTGAAAAAACAATAAACAGGAAAAATTTTTTTTGTAACTAGAGAAAAAAATAAAAATTCCTGAAGGATAGGGAAAACTTGTTAATAGAAGCATCTAACCTGTTTAGTTAATCCTCTGTCGAACTTAATATTTGAATTATATCAATATTCCCAAATTAAAATAATAATGTCTAGAGGATTCAATAAAAAGTATCATAATACTAGTATCAAACTATTTTAACTCATTATTCCTTGTTCTATTGAGAGTTATACAAAATTCTATTAATATTCTGCAATTATAAATAGGAGAGGGGTCAGCTTCAGTGTCACATGACATTTTCAAAGGAGGTTCACCAAAATATTAAAAAATCTCACCAAAGGAAGGAGAAGGTCAAAAATCAATAAAAACATGTTCTTAATATATGGATGCTTTGTGATGAATTGACCATTTTAGCGCAAATAATTGTCAAAAGAAGTCCAGAATCATATTCAAATTGCGGTATTAGAAAAGCATAAGAAAACATAATTCCTTAGGAATAGATGCTTCAGACAGGTGATGTAAACAAATTTTAATGGTCTTGGACTAGCCCCTAAACGCTTTTCCACGGATTTTTAAATATTTTACAATTATTTTTTTACCAAATGGGGAATTACGAAGCGAATCTGGAATCATAAAAAATCATCTCCTAATGCAAGTTTTGCCATAAAATTTGGGAAGGTCACCTTCACTTGTCAGGGTCAGTGGATTTCTGTCAGCTGATTCCTGTCACCTTTAACAAGATTTACGAGCTATTGTAAGTAGATTTTGGGATGATCTTAGGCGTGGTTATACCACCGAGCCACAAACTCAGTTGCGTTATGGTGTATCATAAATTAGGGAAATTACCTCTGTCAATAGGAGGCCTGACGACCACGCACGTCCTAATTGTTAAAGGATTAACGAGTCAAATCCGCTCAGTGAAAACACTGTAAACCTCTCTGGGAGGTCCTGAATGCCGAAATTTGCCAAATGGGCGGAGTGCTCCCTTACTCGAATAAAGCGCAAAGCTACTAGAGTTGAACTTCTACGAAGCAGCGGCTAGCTTCTTAACCCCTTGACTATACCATCTTTC
The DNA here is from genome assembly GCA_010014905.2 of Druon quercuslanigerum. Lineage (NCBI taxonomy): Eukaryota > Metazoa > Arthropoda > Insecta > Hymenoptera > Cynipidae > Druon > Druon quercuslanigerum. The sequence continues at coordinate 25,059 of JAAAKG020165169.1, forward strand.
AAAAAATTACTCTGAAGGGCTTGATATCAGCTCTGGGAAAGGGTTAGCGAGAACTACTTTCACAATTCATAAATCTCTTCTTTCAGATTTACTGCCCTACAGTACATTTTATACAAAATATATTATAAAATGAACATAAGAAAATCAGAAAGACAGTTTTTTTATTCTGCCTTGCTTTTGAAATTCTAAACATTTTTATCTTTAAGTACATTAGTCTCCAACTAGATTAAAAGTTTTTCATTTAGAAACTTTAATTTTACATTGATTTCGAAATTTAGAAATTTAAAGAAAAATCGATGTTATGGTGCACAGTTATGTGAAATCAACAGCCAGGTTTGCAATGGCATTGACAACGCAATAAGGTAATAATTGTATTTAATTTATTTTTTGAATTTAAGATTAAATTGTTTACTTCATTTTTACGCAAATACAAACATGGAAAAAATTAACTTTTTAAAAATATTTCATTTAAAAATCTTCTAGATAAATTTTTTCTTACACCTCTCATCACTTGGATTCTTTGCGCAGTGGTAAAAAAATGAAAAAATATGGAACTGTATAGTTAATTGTTATGAATAAATTGTGTTAACAAATAATCGTCATTAGGGTTTATTAAGCTTTAGAAAATATATTGCTTTTTGAAGTTCCTCGCATTCTTTGTTGAAGTGAGACTTATCCATTAAAGTTTCAGTAAAGAAATTCGTTTGACCTTATAGTCTTATTGTATAATTTATATTGCTAGCTATTCTTTGCAAAAATTGTCCGTCAATCAATATTTGTTTCTTTTATAAATTAATTGAATAAACAAATGCACATTTTAGGCACTTTTAACAGACAGGAAATAATTTGTTCTTCTGATATCTGAACGTTTTGAAATTACAGTTCCAATGATGTTTTATTAAATCATTTTTCCATGCATTACCAATATTGTATGTTATAAACACATTATACGGCTCTCATGATGTTTGTCACGTGGTGGTCCTCATCACAAAACTGCGAAGACTAGCGACTGTAAGAGCACACCAAAATAATTTTTAAAAAGTTAAAATTTGGTTATTCATTAAGATTAATTTATTTTAAAAACACGTTTGATAAAAAATGCACATGCTAGATATTTATAGACATAAGAAATCATTTATTCTTCCAGTTTGGTCAAATTTACATTGGAAATTATGTTCCTTGACAAAATTTCACGATAAAATGGAAATTGTGAAACTTGTGAACAAATTAAATTAAAAAATTAGGAAATTTGGTAGCTTTATTGCGTTAACGGTCTTCTTGTAATTTTAAGAATCACTTATTGCACTGTGTTATGCAAATAAACTAAACAGAAACGAATGAAAAAAGGGGCTAATAAAAGTTCTAGAACACTTTGATTGCTTGGTTATTTCAAATGTTAAAATAATTCAACTGTTTAAATAATTGGCTTATAAAATATAAAAAGAAAAAAAATGGCAAAATGGCGACTTAAAATATCTTTGAAAATATAATTTCAACACCAGTAGAAGAAAACACTTAAAATGTTCTTTTGTGTACATAATTTATTTACAAAACGAAAAAAAAGTAATGAAAAACAGAATTTCGTCAAGATGCATCAATGGTATAATTATAACAAGACTAGAAGAAAAAACAATTCCTTTTGTTGCTTATGAATTTCTGCGATGTACAAATGTTTACAAAATTTGCTTTGAAAATAAACTATTAGTGATGCATAGCCTATAAGAAAACATCGTGAGTAATATCATTTCAACAAGATTAGAAGAAAAATCGATTACTTTTTTATTAAAAACGCCTAGAACGTACATTTGTTTAGAAAACTAATTAATATTAATGAACGCCAACATTTTGTCAGAAAACATACTTAGTATTAGAACTAAACAAGAACTCAGAAGAAAACTTTTTCGTTTCTGCCTTCAAACGTCTGCGATGTACACTTTATATAGCTCACGTAAATTGTTTGTAGAATTAATTAATAACATCCAATTCTAAATTTTAATAGCGACAATGCAAAAAAGGATTTTCAGAGCGGAAATATATTTTGAAGACAAATAACACCTCATGTTGATAATTTGTCATTTTTACTATTGTTATAAGAAAAACATTGCAATAATATGTATTACGTGGCTCCTATGTTCTGTTCTTAATAAACAACTGCTTCATACTGAAAAAAAATTATTTAAATAAATAATACGAGAATTTTAGACCCCTTCCTCACACTACTTCCTTCCCCACCAAGGGAGTCACGTCTACCCCGAAAGGAAAACGGCTTAATGGTGTAATAATAATAATAATATTGTTTTACAGTTTCTACTATAAAGAAGGCACTTTGTTACGTTAATAGGGGCTCGACCATCATTTTAAAGGTCGGGGAAGTTTTTGATTTCTGTTTTAAATGGTGCAAGGTATCACAAAAGAGAAGGAGGTATTTGTTTGTTTTCGAGAAAATGAATGAAACTTAAATTATATATAGCACAAATTAACATCTATATCTCAAAACAATGCTATTCGTTTTTAAAAATCGCAGGTGGGTTTCGAATTATTGTAAAACCCGAAAAAAAATTTTGATCGAATTGTGAAGTTTTTTCCCTTTATTTTCATCATAAAATGATATACCTAAATACTTAATAATTGTGTCCCCCCTAAGCTGTACCTGTCTAATTTGACACAGCAATAGACATATATTTAAAATATTTTAATCTGGAAATAATTTCATTTGATATTTTTCAGTGCACTGAAGGAAAATGGTAACAAAGGCTAAGTTCACTGAAAAAAGAAAAAACTGGGGTTTCCATTTTTGTTACAGCTCCTTTGTAACCATCAAAGGAACTGCAACAAAAATGACCCCCACTTTCTGAAATGGAACCCAAAACGATAAATTTCTAAACGATAAAAATTTTAATGAAGCCTAGTTATAAAGAACCTGTTTTTCGCTTGGCCCAGTTCGATATTTTGTTTAAATAATAACATAAGTTTTACCTTAAAGCACACATGCAATCGAGCTCTGATGGACATAACTTATTGAATATGATTAAATTACAAAATATTACGGCACTTAAAATAAATATAATGACTTGATAAATATCATTTGCAGGTTATGTAGGGAAGTTATCAACATAAAGGCTTATTCATATGCAAGAAACTGTTCGTCTCAAGTCATCGGTCGATAACTGTAAATCGATCCCTGACTTACCAGCCATACTTTGCGAGCGTTTATTTTGTGAATGCACCTCCATGCTATTTTTAAAGCGCTCTAAACGAACCCTTTTTGCCCTCTACAGATATCTATTGGAGTTCAAGTTCAAAATTATACCAACATTTATTTGAGCCGCAAATTTAGTAAACCTCCAGTTTTTTACTGTAAAATTGTATGAGAGAAGAAAAAAAAAATATATATATATATATATATATATATATATTAGATAAATGAA